>JAODAL010005992.1:0-138021 GCA_025379985.1 Phyllomedusa bahiana | reverse complement strand
AACTTCAACGACTGCGTCCTGAGATCCAAATAGATTCAAAAGAAACCAAACCGAACATGGAGCCCACCGGGGGCTTTACCGGCCCCCCCCGTGGGGCAACAAACACATGCTAAAAGATTGGGAGCAACAACCATTTTTCCGGGGCCCGGGACAAGGATAGAAAGGCCTAGCGACGCCCCTCCCCGGGAAAGATTGCTCTATCCCACCATTACTGGCCCAAATCTCATTAAAACCCCCGTGGTCTACGACCCACAGGTTGCCCTAGGGTAAGCACCATAGAAGAAAAGAATTGCATATTTTTCTTTATAATTTCAGATCCCCAAAAATTTTGGAAAAAAAGATAAAAAAATCCCCCAAATGAAAACTTTGGTATCATTGAAAACATAACGACCTGCAAAATACAGATAGCATGTCATTTGTATGAAACAGTCAACTCCATACATGCTAAACCCCCTCAAAACTGGCACAATTTTGTTTTTTTCATGTTACGCCTCAGATAGAATTCCCCATACATTAGATGATACAGTCAATAGCACCATTAAAAAGCACATCTTGTCCCGCAAAAAACAAGCCCTCCTATGACCATATAGAGGGAAAAATTAAAAAAAATATGACTCTCAGGATAGTGGGTGGAAAAAAACGAAAACCAAAAATCCGAAAATGAACCCCTTAATGCTGTGTCATTGAGGGGTTAAACTGCTTTTTGAGCACCAGACATGTACCACCATTTATTTGGCATTTGGAACAGATTTTTCTGGATTGGCTTTCGGTTCTAGGGTTCTGGCAGTTTTTAATGACATGCCCTATGTGGGATAACTGACATGTTAACTTTATTCTAGGGTTTGGTATAATCGGTAATAGCTGGTTGGTAATAAATGCGTTTACAGTTATATGTTTAATCCATAAAGTTACTTGATGGGAGCCATAAGTATGGATAGAAATGTATGCTTTACCTTTTTTTCTAGATAAGGGTTTGCTACTCCAGGGGCCTTTGTGAGGCCTCTAGCTGGTATAGAAACATTAATGGTCCTGCATGTTGTGCTTACACGGGGAGCCCCTCTCTCTGCAAAACCACTTAGGTGCCCCAGTCATTATTTACAGTGGCATCTAAGGGGTCAAACAGCCAGCATCACAGTTAGCTCTGATCCTCGCTGTTGCAGCAGGGTATGAACTGTATGTTACAGCTGATGGTGCAGGCTAGGCTTA
Source organism: Phyllomedusa bahiana (assembly GCA_025379985.1). Taxonomy (NCBI): domain Eukaryota; kingdom Metazoa; phylum Chordata; class Amphibia; order Anura; family Hylidae; genus Phyllomedusa; species Phyllomedusa bahiana. Next base: position 136,815 of record JAODAL010005992.1, on the reverse strand, counting down.
GAAGCCTACATCATACCTATACTGTAAATTGACAGGGCTTTGCAGGAACTACCACTGGCCAGTACTGTAAATGTAAGGCACAGTGCAGGAATGGGTTCAAACTACAACATCTGACCTTGTGACTTGTATCAAAACTGACCTTTAGAATGTGAAAGCTAAACTCTGTTTGTTCGCTATGGACTGTAAGGCAATGGTTACAGGCTACAAACAAGCCCTGTGTAGTCTGATGCTGCAGTCATATGATTTTTTGCTTATTGCTAGCCTAGATTCTTCCATTAAAAAAGCAGACAGATATAAGATACTGACTTGGCCTTTGAAACCTTTCCTCTTGGCTTGACATATCATGAGATGAGTAGCACAAGATCAACTTCCAAATAAAAGATTCTGCACTGTTAGTATGTACTGTTAGTAGATACTTATGCTGTGTGTGTCTTTGTGTGGCCACCCAGTGGCTGGGATGTGTATTGCAGACTTGTATTGTGTTAAATTTGGCTCTGCAACATAATTTCCAGAAAGGTAAGGGTAGGCTCATCTACATATCTGTAGTAACTCATGTCAGCAGATATAGGCTACAATGTAGTTTAAGAAATAGGTTTTAAGTGGTTTTCTTTTAATTAAATAGTTCCAGGCCAAAATGGGCCTTAACATATTTTTTTCTTATTATTTTAAATGGTGTGTCAATACATAAGATTAAAACAAATACAATAATGCTAAAAAATAACCAACAAACTGGTACAAGAAAAGGGGACCTTGCCCGGGAGGGCTTACAATCTACAACGCACAATACTCAAGCTTGCTTGCAGTTAACTCTAGTTGGTGCTGTTTCTTAAACATCACACAATACTCTTGACCAGGTTTTAGAACTCAAACATTCTAACCCTCTCTCCGGTCTGTTAAATTTAAAAGGGCCTGTTTGGTCAGAGTTGTCTTCACGCCAATCTATGGACAATTTCGACTTACACTGCTTCTCAGCTCTTTATGCAATCAAAACATAATTTAGCTTTATCTCCACAAGACAACTTGCAGTGCATACTTAGATCTCTCCTTTAACTCAGCTGTTCAGTCCACTTGGCCTCAAGCTTGAACCAACCAAACCAAGCCACTGGTTCAGGGTAGCCAAACTCATGCTCCACATAGCTCAACAATGCTTCTCAGGCATCTTAATCTACCCTCAACTTATCTGTAGCCTCTCCTAGGTTTCAGGTTGGCACCCCAACTCAACCTCAACTCATCATGGCTCCCTTGCTCTTACATAGCCCTAGCAGACTCCCGAGAACACTAAGACAGGAATGTGTCACGTGTATGACATGGATCCACTGAAACACCAAAAGCAAGGGTATAAGCCATATCAGGGAGATGCGTCTAGGTGCCATCCGATTCTCCACAACAGCCCACTACAAGACCAGTTAGTCTTGTGCAACGCGAGACTACCAGGTCGCTACCCCTGACTTACTTATGGTGGCGTGTGGAGTATACATGGTACAGAATTGCAAGGCAGAGATGTGGTCAGGGACAGGCAATATGGTCAATAACAATTGCAGAGGTACTTGTACATGGAAGATGGCAAACAAAAAACAGTAACTCTGCCAAATCCTTGGTGTTCATCTGTGAGAGTGTTAAGGTAGTGGACAAAAGATATCGGGTCAGTGCTCGGCGATCAACCAATCACTGGTGCGCTGGCACTTAAAACTTCACAGAGCTGACATGTGTGCGCCCTAGATACGTGCACCGGCAACGAGCAGAGGACCGTAGTGGAGCAGGAGCATGCATAGATGGGAACAAAGTGTGCTGAGCATGGGGACACGACCGCATCCGTGATCCAGCATGGTGCCCCTTGTGACACAATGATGTCTCCAGGTGAGCTAATCATACTGTGGATATCCCAAAGAATGATGCAGACTACCTACAGTGCAGCACTTCCACTGGTTCCACATCCAACATTTTAGCCTTTATTATATCCTCTAGTGGTCACATACCCTAGGGTGACAAAATAATAAAGTATAAAAATTCTATCATATAAAAATAAACATGATTGGTCTTGCTGTGATTGTTGATTATTTATCCTGTGCTTTGAGTGCTGGAAACAAAATGCCAAACATCAGAATTGTTAAGTTTTTGGCCACCTCAGCTTTTTTTTTTTTTTTGAAAGAGTAAAATATAACTAAAACTGTACTAATTTGGTATCTTCTTAAATATACTAACTTGCAAAATTAAGTTAACATGACAATTATGCTGCACAATGAATTCCAGAAAAACTCAAAAAGGTAATTGCCATTCCACAAACTAATTTCCGATGCATAATATGGTACATTAGGTAGTATGATTAAAAACTATTAAAAATTACAACTCAACCTGCAAATAACAAGCCCTTAAATAGCTATGTCAAAGAAAAAAGAAAAGAAAAATGGCTCCTGAAAGGGGAGGAATGGAAAAATGAAGGTTGACAAAAATCCTACTTTGAAATATGTGCTTGTAACATAAGTAATAAATGACATGAGTCATCGCTGGAGAGTGTATGAGGGAGGATCCATCGAGTTAACTTGTCACATTATCTTGCTGGTAGATCCCATTCATCATAAGGAACACAATCAACATTCATGGGTGTACGTGATCCACAAGATTGTGTTAATATCCAAATCAGTTGACAGTGCCTTTCCTATGGATGAATAAATCCAGAGAATGCCACAAAAATATTTCCCAGACCATAACGCTGCCACCACCAGCCTCTGTTCTTCTTGATTTCAGCCGATACAGTTCGTGCATCACAGATGTGCATTGACCATCCATCTGCTTTGGGGCCCCATAGGCAGCGGGGTTCGCTGAACTTTTGTTTTGGACATGCGTCTAGCAGCCCCGGTTCATTTTGGCAGTGATCTGCTCCGATGTAGCACATCCTTGCACACTTTCGTAGCCGATGATCACCTCTCACATCAATAGCACATGGTGTGCCCACATCGTTTATTACCAATGATACCATTTGTCCACTCACCACACACTTTCATCACAGCAGAATGTGAATGGTTCACAAACTATACAGTTTCATAAAAACTACAACACTTGGCCTGAAAGCTAATAATCATTCCTTTTTGAAAGTCTGATGAATTGTACCTTTTATCCATGACAGCAACAAAAGATATGTGTGCAGACAGCCTATCACACACCTTATGTACCCACCAAGCCACTTCACAACATGTGACTTTTTGTTCAAGAGCTATTCGCTGTTAGGCTATCTTCACACGTCGTAATTGTGGGGCGTACAGTACGCCCCGCAATTATGCCAGGTGTTTAGGAGTCACGCTGATCGGCGTGTACTTCCGCGACGCGGGGGTCACTAGCCCACCGGCCCCATAGACTGTCATTACATGTCACTTATCTCCCCGGGCATACAATACGGTGGTATTGTACGAACGGGGAGAGGAGGCGAAATCCATAGTTCTCTAGGAGAACTGTTGATTACCGTAATTTCGGCGAGCATCTCGCTCGTATTAGAGCGCAAATACGTCGCGAAATGCACGCCAAAATTATACCGTATGAACATAAACTTAACGTTGAATGTAGGAATTGGTTATAATAATGGGACTTAATTGCGTATGATACAGGGAATTACTTTTAGTGTATGGTTTTATGTTGTATTCCACCACCTGTGGATGAAACAATGCCCAAATGGAAAAGATGAACAACGTGTCCTGAAGACTGAAGAGGAGAGGGACAATCCACCTTGTTATCAATACCCACTCCAAAGGCCTGTAAATTTGATGGCATGGGGATGCATTAGTGTCTCTGTCATTTGTACCTTACACATCTATAAAGATACTATCAATGCAGAGCATTATATATAGGTTTTAGTACAACATATGCTCCCACCCAGACAACAACCCTTTCAATAATTGGTCATCTCATTTCCCAGACATTTATATTAGACTATTGTAAAAAAAAAAAAAAAAAAAAGGAAAAAGATAAAGGGATGAAACACGATGTGTTGCTGCCAATTTCTTAGGTCTGAATTTCATCTTCTGATAATTGTTCTATTCTACGTTGTGATTAAAATGTGACTATAATAGATTTCCAGATCATTGCGTTATTTTCTTTACATGTTACACAGCATCCTAACATTTACCTACAATGTGGTTGTACTTGCAAAAATGCTATGAATTTTTTACATAATTTCCACCACATGTGAACATAACCTTAGTCTACCCTAAGTATTGCAGTATACTGGTAAATTGCTGATCTCCTATTAGGCAGGATGTAATAGGAGCACTAACATGGCAAACCTTTCAACGGGTCCCTGGTTTCCGTGACAACCAAAAAGTTTCTTATTGAGTTACTCCCACCGGCTGCACACAGTGGTTACTCTGGACATTAATAATGTGACTTGACAGTGTATAATCCAGTAGCTATATCTATTTAGCGGAATTCCTATGAACAATTGTAGATCTGCTGCCAATAGAACTGTCACTCAAGAATACAAAAAACAGTGACAATGAGAGTTAAAGGGAAGGATACAAAATGCATCTGCACAGATCATTTTTGCCCACGTGTGTACACAATATCCAGGGTACCTAAAGTATGGTGCCAACCTGATGGCACTGCTAGCTGCACGTCCTATTTAAATAGATGGGCAAGACAAATGAGTGCATGTGTAATAGTCTGTAAAAAAGAGGGGTCTCTGTGCATGAAAAAAACACTAATCTTCAGATCAGAAAGGTAATATTTGCAATACCCTAAAATAAGTCTGGCACACAACATGTAAACACATATGAAGCCTATGCCATGCCCTATTATGATACAAGGATATACTGTAATACATACGGGAGTAAATACATTGCGCCAAATATAAAGTGCAAGTGTTAGTGATATTACAAAAGTGCACAAGTGCCAAAGTGAAAAACTGAATATAGACCACAAAAAGGCATACAAAGACTATAATGTATATAACATACATTTAATGCATAATTCCAAAAACATTATAGTCTGTGTCATAAACATAATTATTATCCAAAGAAACTAAATCAATCCATAAATATGGACCAAGCACACAAATAACCTATATGTACAGAAATTATATGTAATCAGTAAAACACTATAAATATTAATCATATAAATGTTATAAACAGTAGTAGTGCATAATATAAAAATAGTGTTATGCGTGCACTGGCATCTCATAGTGGGCAAACATCCCTTAGGGCAACAAAATAATCCTATAAAAAGAATTTTTAATTCATAAAACAAAGTACTGCTAAACTGAATTCTGCTTCTGAATGTCTGTCACATACAAGCAGACTTGCAGCTTCTCTTTGAATTTTTGAAGGCATTATCTATTTTAAATGAACATTTCACCTAATGTGACACTGTACCAAGACTGCAAGTGGTAGCAGTTCAGCCTCTATGATTGTGCACATCTGTGTTGTTCTGTATTTTGGCAGCCTTTTCTAGAAAATTGCTGCTTTATTGACACAGGACTGAGAAAATGATGCCATAAACAGCAATTTGTGATTAATTCTTAATGACACAAATGTGTGCATGGCCTGTCCATCCCTGTACAAGTAAAAGGACTGCAAGCATCCACAATGTAGGAGGCGAAGTAGAGGAAATACTGCACTGTGGGAGTAAGTAGTGTGTGAGGAGTGCACTTGTTGAAAGTAAAATCCTGTCCAATGTTATTGCCCATGCCCATGCCCCCGACGCTGTCCGTATAAGTTTTAATGACAGTACTCCTGTTCTGACATACGAAAATTGTAGTTTTAGGGGGGTCATAAACGACTGTCCATGTGAGTATTAGTACCTGAATGCATTTCCTTAACTATCTACATGACAGTTAGTCATTGTACACCTCACATTGACTGTCCAAAGGCGTAATTGGGGTTTACTTTAAACATACAGAAAATTACCGAAATTGATCCCTTTAAGTTCCAAGGGGCGTGATGGTTAAACACCTACATTGGGGTTTGGTCTTGTTTCTTCACACCACAAAATAAAAAAAAAAAAATATTTAAAAAATTTTAACCCCTTAAGCCCCAGGCCTGAAAAGTAAAAAAATCCCAAAACTTTTTTTTACTTATGGGCCTTTTTTTTCGAAATGATTTTACTTTATGGGGAAAATAGTTTAATTTTCACTTTTAAAAAATTGCAGAATTTTTTTTTTAAACATTTTTTTTGTTTTTCATTTTTTTTTACACCATTCACATTTCACATTTAAAAATTTGGGGTTAAATTTCCACACTTTTACGTCTTTGGATCCCCAATATTATAGTTTTTTTTTGTGTTATAATGTATGCAAAATTATTTTTTTTTTAAATATTTTTTTTTTAATTTTTTTATTTATTTTTTAATTCTTTTTTTTTACACTTTTATTTTTTTTATTTTTTATTTTTAATCCCATGAAGGGATAATTGTTTTTTTTTTTCCCCCACACTTATAATTTTTTTAGCATTTATTCAAAACTTTATAATCTGTGTAAAGTCTGACAAAAGGCAGTGATCAGGACACACAGTCCCCCCTGGTCACGGGTTTGCTACACAACAGCCCGGGGGCTACTCAGGTCCCCAGGGCTGACTGTGACCGTTCCCCGGGTTTTTTTCGGTTCAATGGTTTCCAATCACCCGACGATGGGAAAAACCCTTTGATCGCACTGGGGTTTGACAAAGGGTTAAAGCACGGGGGAGCAGATTTTTCTCTTGAAACTCCGAGTCTGCAGCGACGTCAAAAACGTTGCTGCAGACAAGGCCTGAAATCCCAACATCAAAAGACAGGGGGGGTTCGTTAAGGGATTTAAAGCCCTTTAAAGATTAGATTGCGGGGGGAAATTTTAAAATCCATGCAGTAAAAAACCATTTAAAAAAGGTACAAACCTTTGGCTTTTTTCAGAAAAGTACAATTTAAATAACTCTATAAAACTAATTTAACACATATTTTCTCCAAACTCAACATAAAATGCCACCTTGAATGACTAATGCAGACAGACAGAGTTTTTCAACACCGAGGAGGAGACCTTCCTTTGAAAACAGAGAGATGTGGTAAACCCCAACTTAAATTTCTTGTCAAACCCAGAAGAAGTGCAGCTCCGTCTTAGGAAAAAAATAACAAATCCCCAGGTCCCAGATGGCATACACCCACGTGTCCAAAAGGAGTAAGTGATTCAAGATAGGACCCATTCTTAACCCCAAACCCCGGGGGGCCAGTTTTGGCCTCTCTGACAGAGCCCCTATTTTTGAAATCGTCATATTCACTTTAAAATTGAGAAAACTTTTTGACACTTTAACCTTCCATTGTTTCAGAGACTGTTTTCCTCTGACACATTGTGCTTTAAGATATAAAAAATTTTGGTCCAAAAAAATGTTTGTTTATTTGTGAAAAATATCAAAAAACTAAAAAATTAGAAAAAATTTACCAATTTTAAACTTCAAAAATTTTTTTGCAGAAACAGATATTAACCACTCAAAATATTTTTTATAACTGGCACTACCCATGCGCTGTAGTTTGGCATCATTTTTTTTAAATGTCTTTTTTTTTTTTTTACAAACTTTAAGGGGCTTAAAATTTTTAGTAAATTTTTCCCCAAATTTTCAAAAAATTTGTTTTATCATTTTTTAGAAAACCCATCCATTTCAAAACGTGATTTTGTTTGGCCTGTATGTTAGATACCCCATAAATGCCCCATCAAGAACAAAACCCCCCTTAAAGTATTCAAAACCGCATTTAGGAAGTTTATTAACCCATTTAGGTGTTTCACAGGAATTAAAGCAAAGGGGAAAGGAAAAATTTTTTAAAATTTTCATTTTTTTTTTTGCGTTTAAATTTTTATACATTGTTCCAAAAATACGGAAAAATGTTCAGGGAAATACAACTTAAATTGTTTCCCCCAAATTTCCCCCGCCGTTTTTCAGAGATATCCCAAATTTTGGCCCTAGTGCATTTTTGGCTCAACCACAAGCCCCAAAAAGGGGGAGGACACCTACGGACTCTGAGGCTCATTTTCTTTACGATTTTTTTTTGGGGCCATTTCTGGTTTGGCGGGCACCCAAGGGCCAAAAATTAATAAACCCCCTAAAAAAACCCCCTAAAGGGAAACTACACCCCCTTAAGGAATATACCAGGGTTAGTTAGCATAACGACCCCAACCGGTGGTCCAAAAAATTTTAGCGTTAGGCTTTGAAAATGAAAAACAATTTTTTTTTCCAATAACTGCAATTTACTGAAAATTTTAATTTTTTCAAGGAACCTGGGAAAAAACACCCCAAAAACCTTTTTACACAATTTTTTCCAAGTTTGGCAATACCACAGGGGGTGTAATCGCTTTTGGGGGGGCAGGGAGGGGTATAAAGGGGGGGAAACGCTACTTGGGTTTTGGAAATCAAATTTTTGGGGGGGCCTGTCACATATACAAAGCCCCCAAAAGTACCAGAACAGTAACCTTTTCCCAAAATCAACCTATTTGGATTCAGCACGCCTCAAAAAACTCACTAGGGGTGTATTTACATTTTGGTGCACAGGTGTTACAAAGTTGCTTTTTTTGGGATTGGGCTATGAAAATAGGGAAAACCAATTCCGCCCTTGTTTTTGAGCTTCAATTTTACAGCGTTCGCCCGGGATTTTAAAAGACAGATATCTTTACATGGGGGGCGACAATTGCAATTGTATAGATTTAATATTTTTTTTATTTTTATTACTTTTTAAAACAATAAAAAGGTCCAAAAAAAAAAATGCTTTTATGTTGTTCTGTTCTGATAGCCAAACGTTTTCAGTTTCTGTATACGGAATATTTTGGGCTGTTTTTTGTGGGGGGTTAAGTTTTTTATTTACCATTTTGGGGGGGATATGCCCGCTTTGATCACTTTTTTTAAGGTTTTTGTGAGCATTTTAAAAAAAATACGCATTTCCTGGAGTGTTTTTTTATTTTTATTTTTTAACGGGGGGTCACCGGGCGTATAAATGACTACTAGTATTACCACAGGGGCGATAACGATTACAGCGATATCCAATTTGTATATTTTTTTATGTTTTAAATGCTTTTACACAATATAAACACTTTATTCAAAAAGGAAAACACGTTTTTTTCATCGCCATAGTCCCCGAGAGCCATAACTTTTTTTTTTTTTCGTTACGGGGCTGTGTAGGGCTTGTTTTTTTTTCGGGAAAAAAGTTTATTTTTTATTGGGATAATTTTTGGGGGAAAGAATTTTTTATCAGCTTTAAATCCGTTTTTTTGAAGGGAGGGTGAAGAAAATACTGCAATCCTAGGTGTTTTTTTTTTTTTTTTTTAACAGCGCTCACTGTGCAGTATCCAAAGACCAGAGCTTTAAACCCCTGGGGTCGAAATTAAGGGGATACCCTATTTATATATTTTTTTTTAAAATTTTTAAGCACTTTTAAAAAAAAAAAAAATTTTTTTTTGGTAAAAAAAAAAATTTTGCATCCGCCTTTTTTTAAGCCATAAATTTCTTTTTTTTCCATAACAAATTTATGGTTTTTTTTTTGCGGGATGAACTGAAGTTTTAATTGGAAAAACTTGGGGGCCCTTTTGAATTTTTTGATCGTTTTTTTTTCAATTTTTGCTGCAAGATGTACAAAAATCGCAATTCTGTGATGTTTTTGTTTTTTTTTTTTTTTTTATGGCTTCACCGTACGGGTTAATTTAACAGACAGATTATCGGGTGGGCGTTTCCACGCGGCATACCAAAATGGGTACTTTTTTTTATTTTTGATCTTTTTTTTTTTGGGGGGGGTTGGCGTTTTAAAAGGGGGGAAAAGGGGGGTTGTACGTTTTTATTTTATTTTTTTTTTGGGTTTTTGTTTTTACTTTTTTTTCATTTTGACTTTTTTTTTTTTTTTTTCACTTTTTTCACTTTACTTTTTAACACAAACATCAATTGTGTTAGAATGCAACCATGCACAGTATCATACTGTGTACTGGTTGCCCTACAACGCCTGTCACCATCCCACAATGCATTGCGGCAAGGTACACACAAAGACACCCCCGGGAAGTGCCGTTTCCCTTCCCGAGGGCATTTGAGAGGAGAAAACGGTCCCGCACCATATGCGGCAGCCCCGGGGGCAGGGAGGAGAGCCACTCCTCCTCCCCGGCTTTTTTTATCGCAGCCCTGACAAAGGGCTGCGGTAAGAAGCGAATCAAAACCGCGGGGCCGAGCCCCCTCGGGCCGCAGGGGATACGGCAAAAAGGGGCCCGCGGTAATTTACCGCTGGGCCCATGTTGCATCCAGGGGGGCTCGCCCCAAGCCCGCGGAAACGCCAGGGGCGTAGGAAACGTCCATTTTGGGGAAGTCACTTCCCGCTAGGGCTATCCAAAAGCCCTATGTCGGAAGGGGGTTAATATTCATGGACTGTCTAAAACGGGGATGTCCCAAAGGATTGGGGGCATACAAATGTGGTGCCCAATATTCATAAAGGGGTCTAAAAGTGACCCAGGAAACTATAGGCCAGTAAGCTTAACCTCTGGAGGTAAAATGTTTGAAGGTTTTCTCAGAAGATGCTATCCTGGAGTATCTCACTGAAATAAATGTATAACGCCGTTCCAGCACGGGTTCATGAAGGATCGGTCCTGTCAAACTAATTTCCTCAGCTTCTATGAGGAAGTTAGTTCTAGACTGGATCGTGGTGAGTTATTGGATGTTATATATCTAGATTTTTCTAAAGCATTTGATACGGTGCCACATAAAAGGTTGGTAAATAAAATGAGAATGCTTGGACTGGGGAAAATGTGTGCAAGTGGGTAAGTAACTGGCTCACTGATAGAAAACAAAGGGTAGTAATTAACGGTACATATTCAGACGGGATCGCTTTTTACTAGTGGGGTACCACAAGGGTCAGTATTGGGCCCTATCCTCTTTAACATTTTCATTAATGATCTTACACAGGGAATACACAGTAGAATAACGATCTTTGCAGACGATACTAAGCTCTGTAAAGTAATCAACACAATAGAGGATAATATGTTATTAAAAAGGTATCTGGATAAGTTGGAGGCCTGGGCAGGGAAATGGCAGATGAGGTTTAAACACTGATAAATGCAAGGTTATGCACATGGGGAAGAGAAATCCATTACATGATTACATGTTAAATGGAAAAACACTGGGTAAAAGTGACATGGAGAAGGACTTGGGAATCCTGGTGGACAGTAAACTTAATTGTAGCAGCCAGTGTCAGGCAGCAGCAGCCAAAGCAAATAGGATCATGGGGTGCATTAAAAGGGGCATAGATGCACATGATGAGAACATTATTCTCCCATTATACAAGTCACTGGTTAGACCGCACAGAGGAGACTGGGGACAGTGTTGGGCACCAGTGCACAGGAAAGACATTGTAGAGCTTGAACAGGTACAAAGGCGGGCAACAAAAATAATAAAAGGACTGGGTGGACTACAGTACACAGAAAGATTGGCAAGATTAGGGTTATTTAGTTTAGAGAAAAGAAGGCTTCGGGGGACATAATAAATATGTTTAAATACATCAAAGGTCAATATAGAGATCTCTCCCAAGATTTATTTATACCCAGGGCTGTATCTAGAAACAAGGGGGCATCCTTACGTCTTGAGGAACGAAAGTTTCTACATAAACATAGAAAGGGATTCTTTACTGTAGAAGACAGTGAGACTATGGAATTCTCTGCCAGAGGGACTGGTCATGGTGAATTCAATAACCGAGTTCAAAAAGGGTTTGGATGCATTTCTGGAGCGTAATAATATAACAAGTTATAGTGACTAGGATTCAGGAGAGGGGTCATTGATCCAGGGATTTTCTGATTGCCAGATTGGAGTCAGGAAGGAATTTTTCCCTAAAATGAGGACAATTGGCTTCTACCTCATTGGGGGTTTTTGCCTTCCTCTGGATCAACACCTTAGCACAACAGGCTGAACTAGATGGACGACTTTTCTTTTTTTAGCCTTACAAACTATGAAACTATGAAACACCTTAAAGGGGTTCTTCGGGAAAAGAAGAAAACTAAATACATAAACTAAATGCCATACTGAAAAAATTCCTGTGGAGAACAGTACAGATATCTAAAGAATTAAGGTTTGTCAGTAACATAAACAAACTCCCATCTTTCAAGAAAAGGAACACAGCAGGGAGTGACATTATCAGCTGGACCACTGCTGCAGCATGTAAGAGCAAAGAGAGGTGGTAACTAGGGAAGCTTGAGTGCAAAACCAGGATAAGATCTGCTCCTAACTCTGAATAGAAGCAAAATCATAATGGCAATGTATTTGGTAATAGTCTTTATTTACCTTTGCTTACATGTTTAAAGCTGATCAATGAAACGAGGCATAAAGCTTTCTCCTAAAAAGTTCCAGTTTTGTTTCTTTGCTTCCTCTTGTTATGGAAACCTGTAGTGTGTGTAGTGCAAGACAGATTAAATCCAGAAATCCTAGGAAAAAATGCCATGTCCTGTAAGGAAGCTGAAGTTTATGCGTCCTAAATAACAATGATCCCATACACACCTCTTAGTGCACTAAGACTTGGTTTACGAAATAATTTGGAACAGTTACCTTACTTTAAACCCATAGAAAATCTTTCACGGGTTTGTGTGCTACAACTGCCTTCTTCAAATCTCAAAAACATTAGTGAACTTGAGGCCATTGCCAATTATTAATGGGCCTAGATGCGCCAGGAACACTGCCGGAAGCTGTTGTCTGGCAATACATCATATTTAAAGCAGGTCAAAGCAAAAAGGTGCTCTACTAAGTACTACAGAAACTTGTCACGAAGGGTGGAATAAATCTGAGACTGTACTAGTCAATAACTCCTTGCTGGCGCAACCAGTTTTGACCTGCATGACAGAGCCCCATTTTTGGAATTTGATGTGTCACTATATGTGGGAATAACTTTTTGATACTTTTACCTATCCATGTAAAGTGTTTTCTCATGACACATTGTGCTTTACGTTCGTAATAAATTCCGGTTCATACCATCCTTGTTTATTAGTAAAAAATATAAAAATTTTGTGAAAATTTTGAAACTTCCTGACTGTTTATAGTTTTGGATGGACATTAATATGTAATATTATGAGTATTATAAAAGGGGTGTTCCAATAAGGCAAACATTTCTGCGTGTAGGACAGATCGTTATACCACAACAAATTAGTTTAAAGATAACATCTACCATATGTCTACTGTAGGTTCGCATCATTTTTTAAATACTTTTTTTTTTTTTTACAACAGAAGGGCTTAGAATTTAGTAGCAATTTTTTCACATTTTCAAGAAAATTTGCACACAGATTCTTTTTGGGACGTTAATTTTCTGCGTGGTTTTTTAGGGGTCGTTGTTAGATATCCCTTTTCAGGGAGGTATAAATCCCCTGTTAACTTTCTGAGGTCGTTTACAAAAAACAGCGTCCCAAATTTGTATATTTTTCTTTGTTTCACGTCTTTTACATAATAAAAACACTTGTATTTAAAAAAACAAAACACATTTTTGCATCAGCATAGTCTGAGAGCCACAACCTCTTTATTTCTCTGTGTACGCAGTTATGTAGCTTTTTGTGGGAAGAGATGATGTTTTTATCAGTACCCCTTTTTGGTGACATGAAAATTTTTGATCACTTTTAATCATTTTTTTGGGGCAGGTGAAGAAAAAACCACAATCCCGGTGTGTTTTTGTTTTTTTTTTATCGCGGGTCATGTGCAGTATTTAGACATTTGTTTTATTCTTTGGGGCAATTGATTTGCGATCCCCAAATTTTTATATTTTTTTTTTGTGTTTCACCTACAAAACAAAAAGTGTTTGTTACGGGTGTCCCTGCGACCCCCGTGTCGGGTCACAGGCACATCCGCATCTCCGCGGCGTTCCCAACTGCGGCCGGCGCTCTGACAGCCACTTACCTCACCACGCTTCTGTTCCGTCCGGCCGGGGTTTCCCGCGCCGGCAAAGGCCCCCAAAAGCAGCAGTCGGCGCGGTGGCTCCTTCCCTTTGACAACCTTTCCGGGGATGACTGCCGGGGCCCCTAAACCCTCCAGTTGTCCATGCCGTTGAAGTTTGATGGGAACCAAAGGCCGGGGAGGGGCTTCACACCCCCATTGTCCCCCCACGTGGAAACTTATGGCTGGTCAGTTCCCATCAGAAAGGTCCAAGGTGGCCTTCGTGGTCATTTTTTCTCTCCGGGAAAGCCCTGGCCTGGGCGACCCCCCTCTGGGATCGAGGCGATCCGGTCCCCAGCTGATCTAGCGACATTCCTGCAGGAGTTCCGCAGTGTCTTCGAGGGCCTGCCCAGCCCTCGTCTGCTGAAACCGCCTTGTTAAACCTGCAGCAAGGGAACTCCTCCGTAGGTGACTACTCCGTGCAATTCCACACACTAGCTTCAGAGTTGGCTTGGAACGATGAAGCATTGTGCACCACGTTCAAGAAGGGCCTCTCCAGCCAGATTAAGGATGCCCTCTCCACCCGGGACCCTCCGTCTTCGTTAAGCGAGGTCATCCATCTGGCGACAAGGATTGACATCCGTCTCTCGGAAAGGCGGGAGGAGCTCCGCCATGAGCGTGTACCAGTGCAAACACGTCATCTACCCCGTCTTGTTCCGGTGTTTTTTCGGCCTCCACTGCCTCCTTCCCAGCCAGCCGTGGAAGAGGCCATGCAAGTGGACAGAGCCCACCCGACTCCACAAGAACTTAACCGACGACGTGAGGAGACCCTATGCCTCTACTGCGGCAGCCCCGAACATCTCCTCATGGGTTGTCCGCTCCGTCCGCAATGTCCGGGAAAAACGCTCGCCCCCTAGGCTTCCTGGGAGAGGCGCCCCTAGGTGCGAACAATCCCTCTCCACGGCTCTTGTTGCCAGTTATGGTCCCAACCAGTTCTGGGATCTCATTTCAAGTGGCTGCCTTCCTGGATTCTGGGTCTGCCGGGAAATTTTTTGGTTGCGTTTTGGTGGCCAAGAAATCGTCTCTCGGTGGTCCGTTTAAGACCAACCCTTGGTCATCTCGTCCGTTAGTGGTGAACTCTTGAGTGACTCCATCCTCTTCCGGACTGAACCGGTGGTTCTACAAGTCGGAACTTTACACAAGGAGAAGATCGCATTCTTCGTGCTAACCCGCTCTTCCTCGGCTGTCCTCCTGGGGCTTTCGTGGCTGCAGCGTGACGCCCCCATGCTCGACGTGAAGACGGGTAAAGTTTTGCGTTGGGGTCGAGATTGCCAGTCTCGCTGCCTATCGGCACCTCGTCGGGTGCGCCCCATTCCTCCGCAGTCTCCTCTCAAGCACTTACCCGGCTTGCCACCACCGTATCAAGATTTTCAGGATGTCTTCTCTGAGAGGCAGGCGGAGACTCTACCTCCCCATCATCCCTACGATTGCCCTATAGACCTGCTGCCCGGGTCTTCTCCCCTCAGGGTAGGGTCTACCAGCTCTCGGTTCCCAAAGACTCAGGCTATGTCTCCCTTTACATTAAAGAAAACTTACAAAAGGGCTTCATCCGCAAATCTACTTCTCCAGGGGTGCCGGATTCTTCTTTGTGGGAAGAAGGATGGTTCCTTACGACCCTGCATCAAATTTACCGTGGTCTAAAACTAGATCACTTCAAAAAACCGGTATCCTTTACCATTGATTACCAAACTCTTCGATCGTCTCTGCGGAGCTAAAGTCTTTTCCAAGTTGGAGTTGCGGGGGGCGTATAATCTCGTCCGGATTCGAGAAGGTGATGAGTGGAAGACGGCCTTCAATACTCGTAATGGGCACTTCGAGCATTTAGTGATGCCCTTCGGCTTGTGCAACGCTCCAGCAGTCTTCCAAGAATTTGTCAATGACATTTTTAGAGATCTCCTGTATGTCTGCGTAGTTGTCTACTTGGATGATATTCTGGTGTTTTCTGGTTTGTCCTGAAACGCCTGCGTGAGAACCATCTCTATGCCAAGCTAGAAAAGTGCCTATTTCACCAGACCAGCCCCCCAATTCCTAGGATGTATTATCTTGAACAAGGGCCTGCAGATGGACCCCACTAAACTCTCCGCCGTTCTACAGTGGCCTCGACCCGTCGGCCTCCGGGCCATACAATGCTTCCTGGGATTTGCAAATTACTACAGGTAGTTTATCCCGCATTTTTCGACTTTGGTGGCACCGATTGTGGCTCTCAACAAAAAGCATGTCAATCCAAAGCGGTGGCCACCAGCTGCCGAAGAAGCTTTTTCCAAGCTGAAAGCAGTATTTGTCTCTGCACCTGTGTTGTCTCGGCCTTATGTGGAGGTCTTGTTCCTTGATTTCCCAGTTTTACTGGTGGCCGGACCTCGCTAAAGATGTGAAGGAGTTTGTGGAGGCCTGTACCACCTGTGCCCGTAACAAGTCACCCCGTCTCAGACTCGCGGGGTTACTCCAGCCTCTGCCGGTACCTAGCAGTCTTGGGGCCATATTGCTATGGACTTCATCACCGACCTACCGCCCTCTTTATGGAAATACGGTTATCTGGGTGGTCACTGACCATTTTTCGAAAATGGCACACTTCGTTCCCTTGCCCGGTCTCCCTTCTGCTCCTCGACTCGCCAATCTCTTTTTTAAGCATATCTTCTGCCTACATGGACTTCCCCTACATATTGTGTGTACCAATATGAAGTATAATGACTCCCCAATAATTACCATATAAAGATTTTTTTTCCAAAAAATACATTATAAATACAAAAAAATCAGCTAGAACAACTGAAACAACTATAAAAAACATTAAAAACACAAAATACCCCCCCCAAAACAAATATTGGTGACACCCTCCCTCACCCAAAAGTTAACAAACAGTAAATTGGAAAGATGCATAATAAATATACAATAAAAGATCAAGTGATCAAAAATACAAAAATGCCCCCAAACCAAAAATGTTATGATAAAAATACAAAAACCTATATTTCAATTCATTACCAAAGTGGTGGATATGTCACCAAGGAGGGTATTAGCCTCGCCGCGCGTTTCACCGCCAGCTTTCTCCCCTACATATTGTCTCGGATCGGGGAGTTCAATTCGTGTCGAGATTTTGGCGCGGCCTCTGTTTCTCTTCCGTGTACCACCCGCAATCAAATGGGCAAGTGGAGAGAGTGAACCAACTCTTGGGTACCTATCTCCGCCACTTCGTATCTGCAAGACAAGATGATTGGTCCCCGTCTATTGCCATGGCGGAGATTTTCATATAATTCTCTGGGCTCTGTTCGTCTTTGGTCCAGCATCCCGCCCCACTCCCTTTCCCCTGCCCTCTGCCTCCCCCGATGTCCCCTGCGGTGGATAATCTGGTCCGTGACCTATCTGCCGTTTGGAAAAGGGAACACGCCATCCTGCTCCAGGCCTCGGCCTATGAAGGTTCCAAGCGGGGCAAGAAAAGAAGACCCCTCCTTCCTTTGTTCCGGGGGATAAGGTATGGCGTCTGCCCGGGATGTCCCCTTTAAAATCCCTAGCTACAAGTGGGCCCCCGTTTTTTAGGTCCCTTTGAAGTCCTGAAACGCATCAATCCGGTGGCCTACAAGCTCCGGCTCCCTCCCAACATGCGCATCCCCAAGTCCTTCCACGTCTCCCGGCTGAAACCGGTCACCCATAACCGGTTCTCTCAATCTGTGGTTCCCCCGTCTCCCGTGGCTGACTCCACCAATGTTTTTATCGTCAAAGAAATTTTGGCCATGAAGACGGTTAGGGGGAGACGATTTTTCTTTGGTCGACTGGAAGGGGTTTGGGCCGGAGGAAAGGTCGTGGGAGCCGGAGGAGAACATCCTGGATCAAGGTCTCTTGTCTAAATTTATGCGGGCCAGAAAGAAGGGGAGGCCAAAGGGGAGGGGGTACTGTTACGGGTATCCCTGCGACCTCCGTGTCGGATTGCAGGCACACCCGCACCTCCGCAGCGTCCCCAGCTGCGGCCGGCACCAAAGCCCGGTACTCGGGCTGCGGCTGCGCCTGCAGCTCTGACAGCCACTTACCTCACCACTCTCCTGTTCTCGTCCCGGCGCGCGTTCCTGCTGCCGGCCGGGTGCGCGCCCGCTCTCTATGGTGCGCGCGCGGTACTCCTGGCAAATTTAAAGGGACAGCACGCCAGTGATTGTTATCACCAGGCGCTGACCCTATTTAAGCCCTGCCTCTTCCCTAGCACCTTGCCGAATCGATAGTGCCGTGCCTTGAGAGGAAGCATTCCCGAGTATCTTGTTTGTCTACTGTGTACCGTACCTTCTGCCTCTGTCCCTTGACCACGAACTATTGCCACCTGTCCTGTCCCCGACTACGAGCCTGCTTCACAATTCTGTACCGAGCAACACCTCGGCTGCCACCACAAGCAAGTCAGGTCAGGGGTAGCGACCTGGTAGCAATCCAACGCAGCAAGTCCATCCCGCTTTGCGGCGGGCTCTGGTGAAAACCGGAACTACTTAGATTGCGCTCCCTGGCGTGGCTTACACCATCGCTTGTGGTGGTCCAGAGGATCCACTTCCACTGACCGTTACAGTGTTTTTATTGTGTAAAACAATATTTCTTCTAATATTTCTGCATAACTTTTTTATTTACTCATATAAGGAGGTACGTAAGGTTTTTTTTTTTCTGGGACGAACTGACGTTTTCATTGGTACCAATTTGGCATTTATGTGACTTTTTGGTCACTTTTTATTCCATTTTATGTGCATCAGGATGAGCAATAATCGCAATTCTGACATATTTTTTTTTACGGTATTCATCATGTTTGTTAAATAATGTGATTTATAGGCTAGGTCGTTATGCATGTGGTGATACCAAATATGTGAACTCTTTTATTTTTTATCTTTTTTTGGTGGTGTCACGTCAGAGGAGTCGCAGTGGGCCCTGACTGCCACCCAGCCCACTGTCCCTGCCTATTTGGCGTGCTGCCCTAGGTGGCAGACCCCAAATGGACGACAGCCCCTACGCTGCTAAGTGCAGGGCCGTCAGGGAAACTCAAGATCCAACAGTCCGGGTCAGTCACAGTACGGGAACGTATATGCCAAGAAACGTTAAACAAAAGAATAGTCAGAAACAAGCCGGGGTCCAAACACGGTCAGGAGCTCAGTACAAAGTCGGAGGCAAAGGCAAGGTCAGGAAGCGAGCCGAGGTCAGAAATCAGTAGAGCAAAAACCAACAGGATACACAGGAAATAGCAAGGGGAAACCTTTCTCAGGCAAGGACTAACAGAAATGAGGGAGTTTAAATGAGGTGCCCAGAGCCCGCCCCAGCAGACGATTGGTGCGGCCTCCGGGCCCTCCTATTGGCCAGTGCAACACACCCTCTGACTTGATTAGGAGCTGAGCTGTCACTCCTAAGCTCATCAGCCCAACCTCTCCCTGAGCGTGGCGACTGACCAGAGGGATTAACCCCTACCGTGCCTTGCTGCTTCACGGTGGAAACGTGCGCCGTGACAGTACCCCCACTTTTAGGAGGGGCCACTGGAACCTTCCCTGGTTTGGGTTTGTCCGGGTGAGAGTCGTGGAATTCCCTGATCAGAGATTCAGCGTGAATGAACCTGGCCGGAACCCACGACCTCTCCTCCGGACCATAAGGCCATGTTCACACGGCTTAATCCTGGACGTATTTCAGTCCGTAATTACGCGCCGGAGTGCGCAAATTAGGGGCTGAATACGTCCTAGTAACTACGGTAATCCACAATTCTCATAGAGAACTATGGATTACGTCTCCTCTCCCTGCTCGGCGAATACGCCGAGGGGGGAGATACATGACATGTGAATTACCAGCGGCGTATACACGCCGCTGGTAATGCAAGTCAATGGGCAGGCGAGGTGTTGGCCCCCCGCTCCCTCCCCCGCTCCCGCCCCGCCTCCGGCCACACATTGTAATTGCGGGGCGTAATTACGTCCCGCAGTTAAGCCGTGTGAACCTAGCCTAACTCTTCCAGTGGACAAAGTACTGTAAGGACCTCTGCACTCTACGGGAGTCTAAGATACAGGCGACTTCGTATTCCAACTGACCCTCTACCCTAACAGGACGAGGGGGTCTCGAAGGTGAAGTTGGAGACGGAATGTACCTCTTTAACAGTGACTGGTCAAAAACTTTATGAACCCGGAGGGAGGGTACTTAAGACGGTATGCCACTGAGTTCACCACTTCTTGCATCACGTACGGACTCACAAATTGAGGAGCTAATTTACTGCAAGGCACGTTTAGGCGAAGTTTTTGGGTGGACAACCAAACCTTATCCCCCACAGAAAAAACACTAGAGTAAAGACATCTCGTCACTCTTTCTTTTTTGAATGCTCTGGGCGTTGACCAAGTTATTCTGAACTTGGGCCCAGACTGTGCACAGATCTTAACGATAACATCCACCACACTATGGTCAGAAGTAGCATTGGATAAAGATGCATGTCTCGGGTGAAAACCATAGTTGCAAAAAAATGGAGAGACCTCAGATGAACTATTATCCTGATTATTAATCGCGAATTCCACTAACGGTAAGTATTTAACCCAATCTGCCTGCTGATCAGAGACAAAACAATGAAGTTTTTGTG
This sequence comes from Phyllomedusa bahiana, assembly GCA_025379985.1. NCBI lineage: Eukaryota > Metazoa > Chordata > Amphibia > Anura > Hylidae > Phyllomedusa > Phyllomedusa bahiana. The sequence continues at coordinate 116,388 of JAODAL010005992.1, read as the reverse complement.
TAACGGTTTGGTTCACCCTCTCCGTCTGCCCATTAGTGTCAGAGTGGAAAGCCGAGGAGAAGGATAAGGTGTTACCCAGAGCCTTACAGGGCGATCTCCAGAAACGGGACACAAATTGGACCCCTCTGTCCGTAAAAATATTCTCGGGTAACCCATGTAGTTTGACAATGTGTTTGACAAAAAGCTCGGCGAGCTTCTTGGACGACGGCAAACCTCTTAATGGAACCAAATGACACATCTTACTAAAACGATCCACCACCACCCAAATGACTGTCTTACCCTCAGAGGTAGAAAGATCAGTCATAAAGTCTATGGAGATGTGAGTCCATGGGTGCTCGGGTATGGGGAGAGGACAAAATTCCCCAGGAGGACAAGTTCTGGGAACCTTTGCCCGAGCAAAAATGTCACACGCTGCCACGTAGGCCTCCATATCACGATACAATGAAGGCCACCAGTAATTGCGAGAGATGAGCCTCTTTGTGCCAGACACTCCGGGGTGTCCGGATAATACCGAATCATGCAATTCGTTTAACAACTGTAGCCGAAACCGAGTAGGGACAAAGACTCTAGAAGCCGGACAATTAGCAGGTCTCATGTCCTGGTGTGGCTAAATCGGGGGACATGGCTGAGACAATCGTCTCTTTGGGTAATATAGGTGCTGGATCCTCCCAAGGTGAGTGACTGGCACAGAAGCTTCTAGATAACATGTCAGCTTTTTTTTTTTTATAAATTTAACATTTTTATTAAATTTTTTTAACAAAGGTAGAAAGGACATTGCACACATATACACTTTACCAAAGGTATTCAGCATATAAGCCTAACAGAGATCATCTAATGAAAAAAAAAAACATGGGAAGATCAGGTTGAATACACAGTGTTTGAATATGCCGAAGATTTTAAGGAAGAAAACTGCGACCTTGAGTGCAAATGTCAGAACTTAGAAACACTAAAATCACTTTTTTAGTTGTGAAGATATAGAACTCTAAAACATAAAGACAGGGAACCACACGGACAAAGGGAAGAAACGTCAGGGTAGGGTGGGTGGCCACGAGGGGAAAAGCTTCAGGAAGGACCGGCCAGAATTATGCAGTGTTCGTGGTGCGAAAGACATCCCAGGCAAACCATGTCTTCTCAAACTGGTCTATTCTATCTTGCAAGGAGGCCGTCAAATATTCCATACGCCTGATCTCTGTAACTCTTTGGCAAAGGTCCTTTGCAGTTGGTGGCGCTGTTTGGCGCCAACTCCCCGAAATCAGGCACCTGGCTGCCGTTAGAATGTGTAGCATTAGAGAAGAGTCAGCCTTAGAGAGACCCTGCACTGGGCCACTCAACAGGTAGGTTAGAGGGTCAAGAGGAATCCTCACTGCCAAGACCTTGTGCAAGAGGTCCTGCACTTGCAACCAGAAGCCCTGAACTATCAGACAGTCCCAAAAGATGTGGGGGAGCGTCCCGGTAGCATCTCCAACAGTACTAGGGTATCTGCAGATTCCACCTGTGTAAGACTTCAGGGGTGTGGTACCAAAAGAGGAGTATTTTATATAGATTTTCCCTATATGTGGTGCAAATCGAAGACTTGGCTGCAGCCTTCCATATAGCTTGCCACGTCGGGTAGGGAATGTCCCTGCCCAGGTACGATTCCCATTTCACCATGTACCTGTGTGTCGGGGCTTCATCGGGAAGCGGGTCTGAGAGAATGGTGTAGAGCGCCGAGATAAGCCCTCTAGTGGAGTGGCTTGCCTTACATATCTGTTCAAATCGAGTGGGGATGGATAACGTGGACGTGCCAAACATAGAAGACAAAAGGTGCGATATCTGCAAGTAGTGAAACCTCGATCTTTCTGGAGAGTTGAGAACGGTATCAATCTCCGAACCTCAGACCTGGCAATATCCACAAATCTGAATAGACCATGCCCCAGCCACAGTCCAGCAACCAGCGTCGAGGACCCAGTGGGCAGCAGGGGGGTGCATAAAAAGGAGGCCATTGGGGATGCCCTAGAGGCCAACTTAAATCTGCTCGTACAGTGGTTTCAGATCTGTTGGGTAAATCTAATAGCGCCCAATAGGTAGCCCAGGTTAGTCAAGGGTCGAGAGTGCGTTCAGATGGATTGGGGCGAGCCAAAGCTTCTCGATCTCCATCCATTTGGAGTACGCCCTGAGGGTAGACCATGCCGGAATGCGGCGCAGGTGAGAGGCCCAGTAGTAAAGGAGGACGTCAGGAACGGCCAGACCTCCTTTCTGTCTGCTGGCCACGAGTACCGTCTTAGCAACCCGATGCCTACCTTTTGCCCATATAAATTGAAGGATGGCCGCCTGGATAGAGCGCAGCTCCCCCAGAGGGACCGCAACTGGGAGAGTTTCGAAGAGATAGAGAAGTTTGGGGAGTACGGACATTTTAACAGCATTTATCCTCCCGAAGAAGGAGAGCGGGAGGGAGTGTCATTTGGAGAGCAGGTTTTTTATTTCCTTAAGGAGCGGGGGAAAATTTGCGCTATAGAGTGAGCTATACTGGGCAGTAATCTGTGTGCCCAGATACTTGAGGGAGTGTGATTGCCACTTGAGAGAAGCTAAGGTCTCCTCGGGAACGTTTATTGGGAGGGCTTCTGTTTTAGTGGTATTTACTTTATACCCAGATAGGGTTCCAAACTCGGCAAGGAGGGTGTGGACGGCCGGCAAAGAGGTGTGCATCTCAATAAGCGTCAGGAGTATGTCGTCGGCAAAAAGGTACAGCGTAAATTCCCTATCCCTGACCCGGATGCCTCTAATATCAGGATTGGCTCAGATGGCAGCTGCAAGGGGCTCAATGCAGAGCGCAAATAGGAGCGGAGACAGCGGGCATCCTTGTCTGGTGCCATTATGGATTCGGAAGGTTTCCGACGTGCAGTGAGGCACTTTAATAGAAGCAGTTGGCGAGCTATATAAGCCCTTTACTGCCATCAGGAATGGACCAGTGAAGCCAAATGCTGATAGTGTTTCAAAGAGAAACGGTCAGCTTAGCCTGTCAAAGGACTTTTCTGCATCCAGGCCAAGGAGGAGGGCCTGCCCCGACTGGTGATTAACCACGTCCACTAGGTCAATCGTACGCCTCGTGTTATCCCCCCCTTGCCGAGATGGAACAAAACCCACCTGGTCTCTGTGGATTATCTGGGGGAGCCATTGATTTAGTCTATTAGCTAATATTTTTGTGTATATTTTCAGGTCCGAATTGAGGAGGGCAATCGGTCTGTAGTTGGCGCTGTCTGCAGGGTCCCTGCCTGACTTATGGATGAGAGTAATATGGGAGTGAGACATGGAGTCAGGGACGGGAGCCCCTTCCATAAAAGAGTTATATAGCTGTAACATGTACAGGGCTAGAGTGTCAGAGTATACCTTGTAATAAAGGTACGGCAGACCATCAGGTCCGGGTGCTTTGCTTGATGGTAGGGCTTTGATGACCTCCAGTAACTCCTCCATTTGAATAGGGGCACCTAACGAGGCTAGAGCCTCCTGAGGGAGGGGCGTCAGTGAACATTGACGCAGAAAATCCTGTATAAGTTTTTGGGCTCTATCCCTCTGCGGTGGGAGAGTCGAGGGCAATGAGTAAAGATCAGAAAAGAAGTTGAGAAACAATTTAGCTATGGATTTAGGGTCGTATCTCGGGGTGCCGTCCTTATCTCTAAGGGCCTGGGGCATAGAGTGTGACGATTGCTCCTTAAGCTGCCTAGCCAATATTGTGTGGGCCTTATTGCCATATTCATAGTATTTTCGTCTGGAATAAAGGAGGAGTTTCTCCTCTCTGCGTATTGCTATGTCCTTCAGGTCGTTGCGTATGGCAACAATGCGCCTGAGCGTAGCTACCCTGGGGTACTGGGACATCCTCCTTTCAAGCTTCCTCAGGAGTGCCCGTAAAGTGCTGGTCCTTTCTGAGTAGTCCCTTTTCAGTTGGGTACCCAATGCAATACATTGGCCCCGGAAGACCGCCTTGTGGGCTTCCCACAAGATAGAGGGCGAGGAGACAGTGCCCTCATTTAACTCAAAATATGAGGAAAGGGATTCACGTAATTTCTCCCTCTGGGTGGGCTTTTTAATAAGGGACTCGTTTAGGCGCCAGTGGCACGATCGGAGTGGGGTAGACTGGAAGTCAAAGTCGGCCATGACTGGGGCATGGTCGGACCAGGTAATAGGTCCAATGCTAGAACCCTTTAGCATGCGAAGAGTCGGAGAATTGCCAAAAAAATAGTCGAGTCTAGTGCGAGTCTGATGAGGATGGGAAAAAAAAGACTACTCTTTATCTTTAGGATGGTTCACCCTCCAGAGATCAAAGAGTCCATGAGATCGAATGAGCCTTCTGAAGGCTGCTGAGAGTCTAGCCATAGACGGACCCAGCGCTCACTCCTGCAGCACACCTGTCCATTAAATCTGAGAAGATTAAGTTAAAATCTCCGCCTAGAAGCAAGGCCGTGGAGGGGAATTCGGTCAGTTTAGCAAAAACTCTATGCAAAAATGATATTTGGGAGGAATTTGGCACGTACACGTTACACAGGGTGATCGGCTTTCCACCAAGCGTGGCTTTGAGAATGACATATCGCCCCGCAGGATCGATCAAGGACGCCTGTACCTGCATTGGGCAATTTTTGGAGATCAGTATTGCCACCCTTGCAAAACTAAAAAACTGGTCTTTTCTTGGGTCCATTAAAAGGTTTTGAAGGAAAACAGTCGGGGGGTACATTCCCTCGTTTGACGGAAAGTTGACGATCCCTTTTGGGAGTCATAGTGAGTTCCTTTTTGAAGGAGTACGGACCAAACCACTGCGGCGTCGGGTTGGGGGAGGTGGGGGAGCCCCGGGAAAATGCGTGGGGATCTGCATTCCCTCAAGGCCAACCTTCTCTTGACATTGGAGTTAAGCCCCTTGACGTTTAGGGTAACGCAGCGGACCATGAGTTAGGGCAGAAAGAGATACGGTATACAAACTAATTGGCTTGCAGTAAGGATGTAGTAATGAGGCGGTTATCCTCCCGAACTACCTAGACAGTCAAAAAAGCTCTAGGAGGGGGAAACAATAGGAAAGAGACAGACAAACGCTAACGAGACAATCAGGGGAAACAACAAAAGATGCTCACAAGTAGATGTGTACAGCTGGTGTATGGCAAAAGTCAGTGAGAAATTGGGGCAAATGCCCCTTCTGAGGCGCAAATACGCCGGGAGTCGGAGGCTTGGAGGCTGTTACGGGTTATCGCTGAGGGCTTGGAAAAGCCGTCAGCAGAATCCCGCCCTCCTAAAAGGTGAAAGTCTTCTCTGTTCCCTCTGGCCGACAGCCCTGAGAGGGAAGAGAGAGATACCGGATGCAAAGAAAGGTAAGTCACACAGATCAAAACAGGTCAATGGTGCAAATCACCAACAGGCTATCTTCTAAATTTAGAACAAAGCAACATAGGCCCTACATCAAAACACAAGCTGAATAAGCGAGAAAGAGAAACAATAGTCCCATAGAGACATATAGATTCTACTCAGCTGTCCGTCGCTCGGTCCCGGTCCTAACGGGGAGGCAGGTGTCTGGCCCTCTGAACCGGGGGTGATGTACCAGGAGAGCGTCCTTTGTGGGTGGTAGCTGGCTGCCAGACTGGAGGTGGGGGAGGTGGGGGAGCAGAAAGTTCCCAATCATCCAGCTTTGGAATAGGGATCTGAAGTGCATTGCAAAAGTTCGGCAGGTCTGAAAAGGTCTTGAGAACTGCTGTTCGGCCCTCTGTCCGTGCAGAGAGGGCAAAGGGAAAGTTCCACCTGTACGGGATACGCTTTTCCTTCAGAATGATCAGGAGCGGACGAAGGTGGCGCCTTTTTTGTAGAGTGTGCCAGGACAGGTCGGAGAAGATCTGAATAGAGGCACCTTGGTAATCTATGTGGTGTAGATTTCTGGCCTTCTCCATGATGGTCTCCTTCACCGTATGGTCATGAAGGCAGCAGATGATGTCCCGGGGAAGAGGGGTAGAACCTTTGGGTCGGAGCGCTCTGTGTGCCCTATCCAACTTGATAGGTTGGGGGGGGAGTTCCCCAGTATTTGGTTGAATATAGCGTTCAGGATAGCTTGCGGGTTTTCCTCTCCCTGGGCCTCAGGAAGCCCCCGGACCCGAATATTGTTTCTCCAGCCCCTGTTATCAAGGTCCTCGACCTTTCGAGCTAGATCCCGGACCTCAGATAGCTGTGCTGAGATAGAAGGGTGGATCTGGGCAACATCCTTTCGGGTGTTGTCATGATCCTCCTCCAGCATTTCCACTCTCGACGCTATTTGCTTGATGTCTTGCCTGAGGACCGAGACCTCCTCCCTAATCAGGGCCCTCAATTCATCCCTGGTTGGTAGTTGATGTAATAGATTAGCCCACGTGTGGTGATCAGTGGGATGAGGGCTGTGTTGAGCTGAAGAAGGAGCAGGGGATCCCTGCCAGGAGAAGGCACCACTGCCCGAGTCCAGAGTATGGGGTGAGAGAGGGGGCCTGGAGTCCAGGGTATCTGAGCCCAGAGGAGGACCAGGTGGAGAATCCACAGCAGAGGGTTTGTGCACAGTCCCATGAGGAGAGCCTGCTACTTTGTCTCCAGGCAGCGATGGGTTAAACGCCATGATGGCTGTGGGCTGCTGCACGGGCTGCGGGGGGGGAGGGCGGGGGCAGTGCAGAGTCCTGTACCTGATGCCGCGTCGGGCCTTCTGCCCGTTCTTGGCTGGCAACGGTGAGCAGTCGGGCCGCCCTGGTCTCCGGACGGAACGGGGAGATCTCCGGTCCCGGCGTCGCTGCCGCGTAGAGCCGCGGGCGGTCAGCGGAGGAGTCGCGCTGTACAGGCGCCGGCTGTGGTGGCGGGAGCTGGAGTCGCGGCGCTGCGCGAGCGGGAGCAGCAGCGGCAAGGTACTGGTCCAGTGCCGTTTGAGTCCGTGGGATGACCGGAGCCCTCCGTGGGGTGTTAGGCAGCAGTTGGGACCTTCTCTTTCCCATCTAGGGCGAAATTGCAGGCAGGGCACGCTTATGGAGATACCCTGTGGTCGGAAGCCCATCTAACATGCGACCATCTTGCTCGGCTTCCAGCCACGCCCCCAACACGTCAGCTTTAACATTTTTAGATCCTGGTCTGTAAGTGACGACAAAATTAAAGTGAGTAAAGAACAATGCCGAACGAGCCTGACGTGGGTTTAGCCTTTTAGCGTTCTCTAGAAAGGTAAGATATTTATTATCTATTAGGACCGTGACTTGGTGTTGGGCACCCTCAAGGAAGTGGCGCCATTCCTCGAAGGCCCACTTAATGGCCAACAATTCACGGTTACCAACATCATAGTTCCTCTGCGCCGAGGAGAATTTACGGGAAAAGAAAGCACGTGGCCGAAGACTGGTCAGGGCGGTCGACCCCTGAGATAGGACTGCCCCTGCTCTGAACTCAGAAGCATCTACCTCAATGATGAAGGGTTTGGTATAGTCCGCTTGAACCATCACTGGGGCAGTGACAAAACACTGCTTAAGCCTTTCAAAAGCTTCTAAGGTTTTTGTTTGCCAGTTACTGATATTAACCCCCTTTTTAGTCAGTGGGCGAACGAGAGAAAAATTTCGAATAAATTTTCGATAATAGTTAGCAAAGCCTAGGAACCACTGCAAGGCTTTCAGGGAGGAAGGACGAACCCAATCAAGAATTGCCTGAACCTTCCCGGGATCCATGTGAAACGAGTTAGGAGTCAAAACATATCCCAGGAAAGGTACCTCCTGAACCCCGAAAACACACTTCTCAAGTTTGACAAATAAACTGTTAACCTTCAAGATTTGCAAAACCTGCCGCACATGTTTAACATGTGATGGCCAGTCCTGTGAATAAATTAAAATGTCATCCAGATATACAACCATACAATGACCAATGAGTTCTCTGAAAACATAGTTTATCAGGTTCTGGAAGACTGCGGGACCATTACACAACCCAAAAGGCATAACAAGATATTCAAAATGGCCCTCTGGGGTATTAAATGCGGTCTTCCACTCATCCCCCTTCTTGATACGAATAAGGTTATAAGCCCCTCTTAGGTCCAGCTTGGAAAACCATTTAGCCCCCTGGATTTGATTAAACAGGTCAGGAATCAATGGTAAGGGGTATTGATTCTTTACCGTTATTTTATTGAGCTCCCGATAATCAATGCATGGGTGGAGACTTCCATCTTTTTTCTTAACAAAGAAGAAGCCTGCACCCATGGGAGACACCGAAGGCCGGATGTGACCCTTCTGTAGACTCTCTGTAATGTATTGCTTCATAGCGGTTCTCTCTGGACCTGACAAGTTATATATCCTGCCTTTAAGAAACCTTACCCCAGGCAACAGTTTGATGGTACAATCATAGGACCTATGCGAGGGAAACCTCTCAGACTGGGTTTTAGAAAACACCTCAGCAAAATCACGAATAAAGGCAGGAATCTGTTCTACTTCCACATTACCAAGAACATTTGTCAAAACACTGCTTTCCCCACCTAATTAACTCTCCAGACTCCCAATCAATCACAGGATTGTGTTTCCGAAGCCAGGGCAACCCCAAAACAACATCAGCGGGTAAGCCCTCCATGATGAACAGTGTACACTTCTCCTTATGAATAGACCCAACTAGCACCTCAAGTTCTGGGGTGCAATACTGAATATGGCCCTTAGCCAGCGGGGTAGAATCAATAGCCACGACCCGCATAGGATCCGCTAGAGGCCTCCAGGGAAGGCCCAGACGCTTAGCGAATGAAGCATCCACGAAATTGGAAGCTGATCCTGAATCTACAAAAGCACTCCCACATAGAAAAATATGCCAGCAACAACTTTTTTGACACCATAGGGAATACCTGTTTGCCTAGGTGACCTTCCCGCGAGTCACCTAGGCGTTTGAGTTTTCCGGCCAAGGCTTCCTTTTGGGACACTCATGGATGCGATGACCTTCTCTGCCACAGTAGAAGCACAGTCCCTGGGTGCGACGCGAGGTCCTGCGGTCACCGAAAGCACTCGCTGAAGAGGCCCCAACCTGCATAGGTTCCTCAGGTGGTATCGCCGCACTCGTAGGTTCTGGGATGATGGTAGAACGGAGAAGTGGAGTAAGGCAGGGGAACCGAGAAAGGGTCTGTTCCCGACGTCTTTCCCTAAACCGTCTGTCCAGCCGAACTGCCAAAGCGATGGCGATGTAGGATAAGCCACCAACATGTTCCTAACATGGTCAGCCAATCCTAACCGGAACTGGCACCTGAGGGCTGGGTCGTTCCACCCTGAAGGAACACACCAGCGACGAAATTTAGAGGCATGCTCCTCTACAGTCCTCTTACCCTGCCTTAAGGTGGTGAGCTGAGTCTCGGCCACCGCCTCCCTATCAGGGTCGTCAAAAAGAAGTCCCAAGGAGCTAAAACATTTGTCTACCGAAGAAGGTTCCAGAGAGGAAGTGAGAACGTCCACTCCTGGGGGGACCCTTGGAGTAGGGACATGACAATTCCCACTCTCTGTTCCTCATTACCAGAGGTACGTGGGCGTATTTGAAAATACAGCCGACATCCTTCCCTGAAAGTCAGAAAGGACTTCTTGTCACCTGAAAATCTATTGGGTAACTGACTGGGGGGTTCCATAGAGGGGGAAAGCGATGCCGGAAGACTTCCACCCTGGTGGGTGCCCTGGGAGGTCTCCTGCTGCTGTACCCTCAGTGCCAGGTCTTGGACCAACTGGGTAAGTCCCTCCATCTGCTCCCAGTGCAGTATGGGATCATGGTACGGGGAGATAGTAGCCTGAGAAATGTCACGTCAGAGGGGTGCAGGCCCTGACTGCACCAGCCCACTTTCCTGCTCTTGGGTGCTGCCATAGGCGGCAGTTCTCACTGGACGACAGCCTCTGTAAGTGCAGGGTCAGGGAAACTCAAGTCCAACAGTCGGTCAGTCACAATACGGACGTATATGCCAAGAAAGCAAACCAAAAGAATAGTTATGAACAAGCGGGTCAGCAACACGGTCAGGACGGCAGTACAAAGTTGGAGCAACGGTGAGGTCGGAAGGAGCGAGTTCAAACTCAGAAGGCAAAACCAACAAGATACACAGGATTAGCAAGGGGAAACCTTTCTCAGGCAATGGACTAACGAAATGGGGAGTTTAATGAGGTGCGAGCCCGCCAGCGACGTTGGTGCGGCCTCCGGGGTTCATAAAAAGAAGTCCCAAGGAGTAAAAAATTTTGTCTACGAAAAGGTTCCAGAGAGGAAGGGAGAACGTCCACTCCTGGGGGGCCCCTTGGGTAGGGACATGACAATTCCCATCTTATTCCCATTACCAGGGGGTACGGGGGTGTAAAAAATACCCCCGACACCCTTTCCCTGAAAGTCAAAAAGGGCCTTTCTTGTCCCTGAAAACTATCGGGAAATGAAGGGGGGTTTTCCATGGGGGGGGGAAAGCGTCCCGGAAGACACCCTTTCTGGTGGGTCCCTAGGGGGGTCTCCTGTGCTGCCCCTCAGGCCAGGTCTTGGACCAAGGGGTAAGTCCCTCCATTGCTCCACCGTGCAGTCATGGGGTTCTGGTACTGGGAGCAGAAATGTAGGGCCCTGAGAAAATGTCACGTCAGAGGAGGTGCAGGGGGCCCGACTGCCACCATACCATTTTCCCGCCTATTGGCGTGCTGCCATAGGCGGAGATCTAATGGACGACACCCCCCTCGTGAAAAGTGCGGGGGCCCCCCGCGGAAAAAATAAGGCCCAACAGTCCGGGTCGTGACAATACGGGAAAAGTTATGCAAAAACGTAAAAAAAAAGAATAAGTTAAAAAACAGCCGGGGTCCAAACAGGGTCAGGAGCGCAGTAAAAAGTTGGAGGCCCAAAAAGGCGAGGTCAGGAAGCGAGCCGAGGTCAGAAATCGGGAGAAAAAAACAAAGATACACAGGGAATAGGGGGGGAAAACCTTTTCAGGCAAGGACTAAAGAAATGAGGGATTTAAAATGGGGTGCCGGCCCCCCCCCCAGCAGAGATTGGTGCGGACTCCGGGCCCTCCTATTCGCCAGTGCCACACACTCTCTGACTTGATTAGGAGCCAAGCTGTCACTCCTAAACTCATCAGCCCGACCTCTCCCTGTGCGTGTCGACTGACCAGAGGGATTAACCCCTACCGTGCCTTGCTGCTTCACGGCGGGAACGTGCGCCGTGACAGGTGGTACCAGTATACACATGGTCTACAAACTGTATATCACCTCCATACAATGACCATATAGCAATAGTTACCAGTGTACACAGGCTCTGCAGACTGTATATTATCACCATACAGTGACAATATAGTGGTAGGTACTAGTGTACACAGGTGCTCTGCACACAGCACAGTTACATTTAGTGACTCATAGTTGACGTCTGGTAAGTTGTTTTCCTTCCCTTTTTTTCTCTATTTGCTCCAGTGCCTCATAACATTGTACAAAGAGCAGGAAAGTAGGGTTTTACTGAGAGTTATCATTGCCAGAGAAGAGTTTTTACCAGCACCACCAGCCTCCCAAACTAAGTACTATGTAGTACCTGGCAGCCCTTGCATCATACCTGTATACTTGGCTGATGTGGGGTAAATTTTAGGCAGATGGGAAGTATCGCTGCCATACTACATTATCCGAAGGCTATTCCTCCTGCAGTACACTAAGACGTAGAGGTGGAGCTAATTTAGTATGACAGAGCCCAGTTGGCAGTAACTGCTAAATTGCTGTTCACTGCCAGCTGTAACCCTGTAATATGTGCTGTCTCCTTTCCTGCATTCTCAACATCCTGCAATATGGCTAGAATGTCTGAACTTGCTGGGCTCCTTAGGGACGACAGGCCCTGGAGCAGCCTCCACAACTGCTATGGTGGTAGTTCCGCCACTGCTCTTCAGGTTATGGTGGTTACATAGCATATCAGCTCTGCTATTCCTAGCTATTACTGTTACATTGACATTACTGCAGTATATTTATAAAGTGTACTATAAAAGACTGCAGACTTCTTAAGGGTGAAAGCTTCTCATTTACTTAAGTAAACAAAGACCATTTCTAGAAATAAGACTCTGCACAGAGTGACTCACCATGGACGGACTGACAGACTGATGGCAGTTTGGAGCAATGAGCAATAAGAGAGAGCAGGGACAGGTGGTGAGAGATGGTTGGAAACCAGAGAAAATTGTGCATACTAGCAGTAGATAAAATCTTCTTCATCTCCTGCCCAAAGCAAAATCAGCAAAGCAGTATATTTGGTAATAGTCTTCATTTAACTTTTCCTACATGTTAAAAGCAAACAATTGCAGTGAGAACAGTGACATTTTGTGTTGAATTTGATGCTACTGAGCCCTTCTTGTATTGATTTTACTAGGCCAACAACTTTTGTATTTTTAAGTTTACAACTCCAAATGAATATTTAATAACTGTAATAGTGGCTGACACATGTATTCATAAATGCATAAACAAGTGTACTGAAACCTAATAGCACATAGTTATTTAACAGAGATAAACATTATTCCCAAATGAGTACACTTCCATTTAACAGACAGTGAGATCACTATCCATAGCTGTAAAACCATGACCTCTCTTCAACACCTGTTCTAGTGTATAAAGAGAATTGAAGGAACAGAGTGTAATTCTTGTTACCATGCTCACAGAAAGGTCTATAAACAAGTGGGCAGCAGTTCTAGTGAGTGGCTGCCCAATGAAAAACCTGATCCCCAGAAGTCCAGCCATACAATATATCATCTTCAAGGATTAATATCAGCCTGCTCATTTCCCATGAATGCTTTCAAGATAAATAAAGATCAAGTAAAGAGAGATGCAATTAGTTCACGAACATTTGAAAATTTTTAAGGCCAAGGAAGGGTGGAAGGACACAAAAGTCACGGGGAAAATAATCAGCATGAGATCTATTTTAGGAAGCCAATTTTATTAATGAAAATATTATCATTTTTATATTTACTTTGTTGTTTATACAAATAGTTTCCATGTATTATTTGGCCCAGAAAAACATTTATACTAACATCTGGAACTATAAATTATAAAGCAACAAAATTAATATTTGTTTCCATTCAAAAATTGCAGTAAAGTGTAGTACATTAAGCAGAAACAATAGTTAGAAACAATGTTTCTCCTAAGCCTTTGTAACTAGTAAATGCAGCAGTTGGGGACCTAGGTACTGTTCCCTCTAAACCAGGTAATCCAGAACAGCAGCAAATAAATATTGTTGTACAGTGCCAAACAATTAATTATGGTAATTAATACATTTATGGTACAGTCATGGCCAAAAGTTTTGAGAATGACACAAATATGATATTTTCACATGATCTGTTGCCCTCTGGTTTTTCTGTGTGTTTGTCAGATGTTTTTTATCACATACAGAAATACAAGTGCAATCATGTTATGATTAACAAAAGCTTTTATTGACAGTTAGAATGAGTTAATGCAGCAAGTCAATATTTGCAGTGTTAACCCTTCTTCTTCAGGACCTCTGCAATTCTCCCTGGCATGCTCTCAATCAACTTCTGGACCAAATCCTGACCGATAGCGGTCCATTCTTGCACAATCAATGCTTGCATTTTGTCACAAAGTTGGTTTTTGTTTGTCCACCCGTCTCTTGATGATTGACCACAAGTTCTCAATGGGATTAAGATCTGGGGAGTTTCCAGGCCATGGACCCAAAATCTCTATGTTTTGTTCCCTGAGCCATTTAGTTATCACCTGTCCTTTATGGCAAGGTGCTCCATCATGCTGGAAAAGGCATTGTTGATCACCAAACTGCTCTTGGACGGTTGGGAGAAGTTGCTCTTGGAGGACATTCTGGTACCATTCTTTATTCATGGATGTGTTTTTAGGCAAAGACTGTTAGAGAGCAGATTCCCTTGACTGAGAAGCAACACCACACATGAATGGTTTCTGGATGCTTTACAGTTGGCATGATACAAGACTGGTGGTATCGCTCACCTTGTCTTCTCCGAACAAGCTGTTTTCCAGTGCCACATTCGGAAAGGGGATTCATCAGAGAAAATGACTTTACCCCAGTCCTCAGCAGTCCACTCTTCCTTTGGCAGAATATCAGTCTGTCCCTGATGTTTTTTCTGGAGAGAAGTGGCTTCTTTGCTGCCCTCCTTGACACCAGGCCTTGCTCCATGAGTCTCTGCCTCACAGTGCGTGCAGATGCACTCACACCTGCCTGCTGCCATTCCTGAGCAAGCTCTGCACTGCTGGTAGCCCGATTCTGAAGCTGAAACACTTTTAAGAGACGGTCCTGGCGCTTGCTGGTCTTTCTTGGGCGCTCTGGAGCCTTTTTGGCAAACAATGGAACCTCTCTCCTTGAATTCTTGATGATGCGATAGATTGTTGACTGAGGTGCAATCTTTCTAGCTGCGATTATCTTCCCTGTTAGGCAGTTTTGTGCAGTGCAATGATGACTGCACATGTTTCTTTAGAGATAACCATGGTTAACAGAAGAGAAAAAATGATGCCAAGCACCAGCCTCCTTTTAAAGTGTCCAGTGGTGTGATTCTTACTTAATCATGACAGATTGATCTCCAGCCCTGTCCTCATCAACACCCACACCTGTGTTAAGGGAGCAATCACTGAAACGATGTTAGCAGGCAGGCCTGCAATGAAGTTGAAATGTGTTTTGGGGGAAAAAGTTCATTTTCTAGGCAACTGACTTTGCAATTAATTGCTGTTAAGCTGATCACTCTTTATAACATTCTGGAGTATATGCAAATTGCCATTATAAAACCGGATGCAGTAGACTTTGTAAAAATTAACATTTGTATCATTCTCAAAACTTTTGGCCATGACTGTAATATCTCTGAATTCCAGGGCAAAAAAAAAGTTAATGTCTGCAATCCTTGTGATGTAGAGCTGCTAAGGGATTAACTGTATCACTGGTGGTCTATAGCAGATAAGGGGTTATGGTCAGGAGTAGTGTTGATCGAACTGTTCTAGAAAAGATCTAGTTCAACTTCTTGAACTAGCAATCACTCCCCTCAAGGATATAACACATTTGAGTTGCTGTTTATTAGTATTTTTGCACTTGAACAATCTTCCCTGTATGCTACCGTGGCTTTTCGGTATACTGGGATGAACTGGTTTTTATCCAATATGCAGCTACATTTTAAACAATTGCCACCCTCATGGATAGGTGTGTGAGGGATTGCCCATCAGTATTCGGCACCTGTGCAACTTCTCCCATCTAGGACTGGGGCTTTTATTGCTTCTTACTGGGATTGTTTTTTTTGTCCTGCCATTACGCAGTGAGTATTGTCCCATTTTTACGTGATTTTTGTTTCCTTATGGGACTTGAACATGCAGTATATAGCGACTTTCATGATCTCCTATTACCGTGACGGAGAACCTTTTGAGCTTCTTGTGTCAATATTTGTAAAAAAAAAAAAAAACCCTAACTTAACTGGGGTGCCGTGTCACATCTAGAAATATCCATTTTTTTTGTTTTCCCAATTCCCCCCTTATGTTTCAGCCTAAAGTATTACACCTCAGTAAAAGGAATTCCCTGTATTTTTCCCACTCCCCCCTTTAAATCCACCCCCGGGGAGTAAAGTTCATAAAAGGGCCCTTTTGTATATAAAGCCCCCCAAAAAATACAAAGGGCCCCTATACGCCCGTCCCCTTGTAACGGGAAGGTGGGGCCTCAGGTAATCCCCGGTGTGCGGGGCTCCCCTTTAAAGCAGCGGGTTTTTGGGTGACCCCAAAAAACACTTTTAAAGGGCGGGAATTTCCCAGTGTTTATTAGGAAAGAGGAGGGGAAGCGTCTACAGGTAAAGGGGGGCCTTTAAAATACCCAGAAGGAGGCTATGTGTATGATCGACCAAAAACCCCCTTGTTTCCCCCAAGCGTGGGGTTTGAAAACGGGCAAAGGCCGCTTTTTTCTGGTTGCCCGCTAAACGTAAGGCTTTGTTCACACAGCTTAATTGGGGGCTTAAAAACACCACGAAATTTACGCCGTGTGTTCGGGAAAGCTCCCGCCGTTTTTAAATTCCCCCTAGTTTTTGGGACATGCCCATTTATCCCCCCCGGGGAGAGGAGACAAAAACCAAAATATTTTCCCCTAAAAAATTTTTAAATTACCATAAGGTTTAAAAGATCTCGCCCCGTATTGAGCGAGAAAAGCGAAAAATTTAAAATTCCCCCAAATTTTCCCAGTGTAAAAAAAAGCCAAAGGGTAACATAAGCGGCAGGGTCCAGTGAGAGAGGAGACGGGCCTGCTGCTGCGCCACTCACACAGTAAAGGCAATTGGCAAGATGAAACTGAATCGAGCCATTTCCCTTTTCAAAGTGGAAAATTCGACATGGGTTTGGGGGGCCCCCCCCAAAAGGGTTTTCACCCGGGTAGGTATTCAAAACCGGGATTTCGAAAATTGCACCACTGTACATAAAAGGGCCTTGGCATGTCACCTTTGACACGCATTTCATAGAATCCCTATCAATGTCCTATTACGTCCAGATTATGTTCACAGCAACAGAACAACACCCCTGAGCTTTGTATACCCAAAAAAGGTTTAGAAAAAAAATTTTCCTTACCATGGTAAATTCCACATAAACCCCATTTACCCTCAGCAATTAAATTATTATTTTTTTGCTTTTTAAAAAAGGCAACCTTTCCCCCACATTTATACGGGGCTTCCAAACTGGGAAAAAAAAGGGTAAAAACCAAAAGGGGGTAAAAACCAGAGCCCCAATGGTTCTTTTTCCTCAAAATTTAAATAAATTGGAAAAAAGGGCCAGAGTAATCCCCCGGAAAAATTTATTTTTTGTGAAAAAAACAAACAAAATTTTTTTTAAACCTTTTTGTAAACAAATAAAATTGGATTAAATTTTAAAATTTTAAAAAATGGAAAAATTGGCGGACCCCCCTCTGAAAAATTAATCCCCTGAAAACCAAGTTTTGGCCCCCCCGGGCTGTAAACCCCTCCGTTTTAGTATTAAATAAATAAAAACCTTTAAAAAAAAGGGGCGGGTTTTTTCCTCCATAAACTTTTTTAACTTCTAAAAAACCCCCTTTTGGAAATTTTAAATTCGGGGCGGGGGCTTTTTTTTTAAAAACATAACCCTTTAGAAGCCTGGCCAAACCATCCAAAGGGGTTTCCCAAGGTTTTCCCCTGAGATTTATGACAGGGGTCCTTGTTTTGAAACCAACTAGCAAAAAAAAGGGGGTTTTATCTGGGAAATGGAAAGGAATTGAAAATTTAAAACATTTTCCCAATCTATCCACGGCTCCCCTAAACTGGTTTTAAAATATCAACGGTCAAAAAACCAGCGAGATTTTGGGCTAGTAAAACCAGCTCCCTTCCTTGAATCCAACTGCGTTCATGTTTTCCTGACACAAATGAAATATAGTAGCCGTAAAAAAGGGCCATGGTACGTCCAACCACATGCTATAAGTTTATTTAATGCTGCAAAGCAAACATTAACAAAAATGAAAATAAGGTTTTTAGAACCATTTGATCAAACAAAAACTTTTGCGACTTTCACATGCCCTCTTAAATGGTCCAGGCCTAAAATGCTACAACTTGGCGGCATCCACCCTGCGTGCCAACTCATACCCTGCAACAGACTTGGCCCTCCTGGTTCAGGGTCACAACACCCAAAGGGTAGAGCAGCACTTATGTACTTATGTTCTATGTACCTTAAATAAAAAGACTGAGAGAAAACAGGTTGTTTCCGTATACGGTATCTTGCTAATTAAAGCCACCTGGGCCATTAGTATACGTACTGGTACCAAGGCGGGGAACAGACATGTATAAACATACCAAAACTGTAGCCAGAGTCATGGACTACACATCCAAATGCTATACATTGATATGGTCTGCAGAGTGATGACGGTAGTGGTACTCTTGTTTGTGAAACAACAACTAGCATAACCTAACCAGTGCTAAGGTCATACTAGGAGTTGAAGTATTAGATAATATAAATTCATATGGCATTGGACAGCCTAACTCTGCAATTGATCTCTGCACGAAGCTTAGCTCTGCTGTAATATCCCCTACCTGTCTCGTCATAAATGTACATTAAAGGGGTTGTCTCACTACATTGATTCATCTCACCTCAGTCCGGTTTTCTTGGTTTCATTTTGAATTCAGGGGCGTGTTGACTGGCTTCTACTAGACTGCAGTAGAAGCCTGGCCTGTAGCTATAGCAATCAGTGCTGCCAGCCTATCATGAGAGAATGAACAGGTCTGTAGCTATGACGACCTGAGGAGCTGATGCAGCCCATACAAGAGGGGATATCTAGGAATAGGTAGGACATTGTTAATGGACACATATTGCAAAGTGACTTGTTTTTACAAGATCTTTAACATAAAAAGCAATCCCTGTTGTGAGACAAATCATTTTAATGTTACAACGCCAAACAGGGAGTATGGTCTGGAGGAGAAAAACTTGCTGTATACAGAGCGAGTGGCAGATGTGTATTATAGCTGACAGATGTCGACAGTGGTCAGGAGATAACTCTTTTCCCTGATGTTTAACCACTCACATGCTGCAGTCAGCAAGACCAAGGCAGTTAAGCTGTTTAGGAAGGAGGGATGTTAAGGTGTAATTGAAATTGTGGTATGGATGAAAAAAAAAATGACTGCATCAGTTAAACTAGATCCTAAAACTATAGCTGCAACCTCCCTCATCTTTCCACAAATTTTAAGACTTCAATTTATCCCAACACAAATTTAAATTGAATACAATATGGTGATAAACAGCAAAACCCTCAACAGGCTACAATATACATGCCAACAACTGGGTAGCTTCCAAAACATGTGTAGGATATCTCAGCACAGATTATTGTAAAATTATTTTTTTCCTGGATTAAAAAAAAAAACAAAAAACACACAACAACAAAAGAAAACAAAAACACACAAGTAAACATATCTATATTTGTATATAAACCTTTAATACTCTGTATTTACATGGTACCTGTACTGCTCGATTCTGATGCTGTATTTATGTTCAAAGCTTAGTTGTGGAGGTCTATGTTACAAGCTTTTATCTGCATGCAATTTATGTTATGAGTTCAGTTCTGATGCTGTGTTTATGTACGGAGGTTATTTCAGGTGTGTATATATTAGGAGCTTAATTCTGGTTCTGTATGCATGTTATTAGCTTGGTACTGGTACTTTATTTACGAACTGAGACTAGTTCTGCTACTGTATGTTTTGAGTTCAGTTCTCATGCTGTATTTCTGTTATGAGCTTAGGCAGGAAGATCAGTGCATGCTACATGACTCAACTTATGAACCTATATGTGCACATTTTGTACCATAGTCATTTGCAGTCTTTTCAACTTGTGGGACTTACTACCAGTGTAGGGCTAATAGCATGAGCATTCTAGGGTAGGGGCGCCCTTGTCAGGGCAGTAGCTCTGCTGTATAGGTAGGTGTGTCATGAGGGAACTTAAGATATATGTTTCTACACCACCTATGTGCCAAGAAATCAACTTTAGAATGATTTGTGTAATTCATCTGGATATCGTTCAACATCTTATAGAGCATAAACATCACGGGTAATGGGAGTAGGACAACTTTGTCTTCCTTCCATATATTTATATGCTCGCCATGTTTATATATATTAATTTGATCCAAAAGACACTTAGGGCGAAATGTATGTACAGGACTGCGGCAGAAGTCTGGCGTTTTTTTCAGCCCGAAAACTGGCGCAGCCCTGTTCTTGATATTTATAATCAGGTGCACTCCAAAATTAGGCACATTATCGGGCGCCCGTGGCAATTTGTAATGCGCCTGAGATCAGAGGCGTTCTGGAGGCGGAGCGCACGACAAGCGTATGATTCTACACATTTATTACTGTTTATCCTCTAGTCTAGGTCCATTACTGCAGGAACAGGTAGACCACTTGAAAAGAATTGTTGCTTAGTAGCTAGAAAGCGCTGATCTGTGACCTGCGGTAGAACAGGGTCATAGATTCAGGCATATTCTCATTACTAATGCGCGCAAAAAATTATGCCTGGGCGCTAAAAGTCATACATGTCTCCTAAGTATTCTATTGCTTTGCCTTTGACAATTGTTGGTCTTTTTGAATATTTTTTGCACTTGAATATTGTGCTAATCGATGTGTAATTTTTGAAGCCTCATTAAATTTTTAATTAAGTTAAATTAAAATTTAGATGTTTTAACCCTTTAAATTTTCAGTGATTACATATTCAACTTGTGCACCAGTTAAAGATCAGAGTGTAACCTAGTAAGGCCGTGTTCACACGGCTTATTCCCGACATATTTGTGCGTCCGTATTGAGCGCACAAATCCGCGGTTATTTTGGGGCGGGGGGGGGCGGGAGCGCGGCGGGGGCGCCGCTCCCGGCCCCATAGACAATGCATTGTTTACGGCGCGTCCGCGCCGTAAATAATGTGCATGTCACTTTCTCCCCGCTCGGCGGATTCGCCGAGCGGGAAGGACGAGGATTCCACTATTCTCTATGAGAGCAGTGGATTACCGTAATTGCTGGCGCGGATTTGCGCCGTACTGCAGCGCAAATCCGGCGCGCAGTATGGCGCCAATCCGCGGCAGAATAAGCCGTGTGAACGAGGCCTAAGTGTGGCGAGGTATGTATATATTTATAAAGTAGCAAACCAGCTATGTTCTAGCCTGTAAGTTACTGTTACATTTCACATTATTATACAGTGTATTTAAAAACTTGCAGTTATAACTTGGTAACATATGCATAAATTCCCACAGCACGTTACAGCATGGGTACCCCAAATATGTACATTTTTGTAGTCCAAGTAGAGAACCTGTTCAAATTTTAAATCCCAGTCAAGCACCGTCTCTAAATCCAATTAGATAAGAGGAGGAAGATGGCCAAGGCTTATGAGCTCTGAACTGAAGAAAAGGGAACATACAAGGCATTGGAGGGCATGCAGCTCACCCCCTTTCCCCTCCGAAGCTAAAGGGGAATTCCCACCAAACACATTGACGCATATCACTCAGCTGTACTCCGAACTCCCAATGAAATCAATGGGAGAGCGATATCCTAGTGACATCAATATGTGAGGTGGACATACCCCTTAGGGAGCTTTCACACAGCGCAGTTTTGGTGCAGTTTTACCTGTGCTCCAATTATGTGCCTTTATTGCCAGCAAGCTTTTTTCACTTAACTGTTTGGAAAGTGAGTAATCAATTAATGTGTTTGTGTCCACAAGACTTAAGACACAGTAATTGATTACTTACTTGAAACACCTTTCTGAAGAATTTAGACAACTGAAAAAGTTTGCTGGTAATAAAGGCAGTTTAATTGGAGCGCAGTAAAAACTGCACCAAAACTGCGCTGTGTGAAAGCACCCTTAAACTGTTGGGGTTTTGAATTAGCACTACACCTTCATCCATATCATTTATTTTGTCATACCAAGTGACAAAGTATTTCACTCATCAATAAATTGACTGGTTCATCATACAGAGATCACGGCTAAGAAACAAAATAAACACACATAAACCATATCTAGCATTCATTTTTTAATCAAATTGCTTATTTTGAATGGATAACAATCTAAAATGTATTTTAAATTTGGAAATAAATTTTATACAAATCTTTTGTAAATTAAAGTAAAAGTTACCCATCTCTTAGAGATATTTAAATGAAATATGATGCTGGCGAAAGTCCAGCAAACACTTTTCCATCTGAGTAATAAGTGGTCGATAAATGGCCATGGTACATTAGGGGAAATGGATTTGGTATCTTTTACAGTGACAAAAATTATGCAGACTTATATGAATCCTAAAAACTCTGGCTATAAGCATAGTTGGTCAGGCATTTTCAGACAGTGAGTATATTGCAGAGCTAATTGCTACTCAGGACTGCAGGGAGATAGTTCCTTCTAAGCCCCATCACTACTAGCATCTGTTTCTTTGATGCTCTATAATGTAGAGAAAGAGTATCAACAAGTGGCTCTCCAGCTATTGCACAACTACAACTCCCAGCATTCTGGTGCTGAAAAACATGATAGAGTTGTAGTTTGGCAGTAGTCGGAGAGCCAGAAGTTGATGTATTTGGTCAGCAGTTTAGCTATTGTACAGTCAGTCTCCAGGGATATCAGAAGCAGGGCTGGTTTCCAGTAGAACCATACATTGGCTGAAGGAGATTTATTTTATGGTGAATTGTGGCACATATTTTTCCAGACATGGAATCTAAATGCATGTCGCTTAAAAAACATAAGTGCCTGTCATATCAGGAGCCAGGATGCAGGCTAATCCTATTCATTAGGACTAATTCGGCTAGGTCTACACTGCATCGGACAAAACACGGCCTAAAAGCGGCCGTTTTTTTCTCCGATGCAGGACCGCGGCGTTTGTCACGCTTTGTGCAAAAACCGCGGTCGGTTCTAGTTTTCCTGACATCCCCCATACAATTGTATTGTATGGGAAGATGTCAAGAAAACGAGAAGCGCCGGTGTATTATACAACATGTTGTATTATACGCCGCTGCCGAAAGACGGGCAGAAGAAAGACGTGCTGTGTAGACAGCAGCTCGTTTCCTATTGCCGTCAATGGGGCCGCACTAACGATCGTATCTTCGCCGCTTTTAAAAAACGAAAAGCGCTGGAGATACAATCTTTTTCATGGGCAGTGTGGACATAGCTTTGAGGTCCTAAACATGGTCAAATTAATATCAAGAACAAAGTGAAATAAGCAGCAGAAATCCAAGGGTTGCAACATTTTCATTTGTGGTGAAGCATTTGTAAAGCAATTCTGTTTTAAATGTTGTGGTTTCATTGAACATAAAGAAATAATTCCAAGATCCCCTTCTACAAAGGGAGAATATATTCTTAATAACCTTCTGCTCAATTGCAGTTAGATTTTCCCCACTATACAGTTCATTTCTTTATATTCCTTTATTTGCTACAATCAAAACCGTCTGTTAGGTGTTCAGTGGAGCTTAGCAGAAACAGAGCTTTTGGATATAAAAAAGAATTAACGTCTGGTTACTCTTCTGATGCCGAGGACTTTCTGGGTCGGAGAACAAGATCTTTGATTGCGGCAGACAGCTCTTGAAGTTCTTTTCTAATGCTATCTGAAGCTTTTCCAGATTCGTCTGCTAGGTCTCCAGTCGTGTCCACATCATCATCATCTTTTTGTTTTGTCAGCCCTATTAACTGTTTTACCACAAGACTCTGGTAGTTAACCAACAAGCTGTGCTGTTCCTATGTAAGAGAAGAAGAGAAAAAAAAACAAAAAAAAAAAAACAAGCCGACATTAGTAAAAACGGAAAAAAGAAAGAATAGAAAAAACATTTCCACAATCTGACAATAGCAAAATTAAAAAAAATCTCTACACCTCTATTAGTTAGGGACAGAACATATATAATGTATGGTACTAGTACTGCATTCCAGCTACAATAGGGCAACAAAACATAGCACTGTAACTGAGATTTTACTCATGACAATTTCTTTCCTAGTAGAAAGTCTAATTTCTCCACCCCAGGGCATTTTACATAGACAAACAAATTGCAAATTCATAAGGTATTATTCATGAAAACCATTATTCTACATACAAGATTAGTATTTAAATTCAATGAAAAACAATCAACAATTCACTAAATCAGCAATAATAATGTATTAGAAGTAATGAAAGGCTCATCTTGTGTTCTCTACGAGTACTGTGTGCTCCTGGTCTCATGACCTACTGTGTAATGAAGACTTAGAGTTCCTCGTATGACAGTACCTCAGGGATCTTTGTGCTTAGGAATGAAATTATCTGTGGGACACATCTTCCTGGAGCATGAAGCATACAGTGTGTAGTGAACTGAAACAGCAAGACGGACGTCAAATGCAATAGCAGAGCTGCGTCTTCCGTGATTTTAAGCTGTTCTACGAGGGCTTGCCTGTGTTGGAACAAAACTTGCCTGAAAAAAAAAAAAAAAAACACCAGGTGTAATTTAATACATCAGTTAAAGGTTTTAGAGTTGTATGATAATTTTAACTTATGCCATATATACATTCTGTCAAAGTACAACAACCTAGAAGGGGATAAAAAGAAAAGTAGTGAAAAAAAAATTAAAAAGAAAAATAAGTTTAAAGTGAAAAATATGGCTAGAATTCTGATGCTATCTACATACAAACTAATACTGAACAAATAGGTGCATTTTTGGAGAAGCGGAGGATACTTTAATGTGTATGGGATTGGCCTGACAGGATGGTTAGGCATGAGGTCTGGCAGCAGCTTATTTATTTCTGTCTTTGGCAGTAGATAAGCATTGTTACCAGATTTGAGCATGCATGTGTGCGGATGACTAGGAACAAAAAGCTATAGGATGAATAAAAATGTGTATGGCCGGCTTAAAGTGAATTTCTACCTTTAAACACTACACGGTTTTTAATTCTGCACAAATCACTAATTTTATTAACAAAAAGTTTATTGGAATAAAACAAATGAAAGAAGTGTCAAGAGTTTTTCATGTATAATACATGTTACTGTCTTAAGATGTCTTAAGAGGCTGGAGCTTCATTTTCTTGATACAAAACTCCAAATTCCCTTCAATTATTAAATTATTATAATTATCTGTCTGGAACAGCCATTGGAGGAGCATATTGTATACCGTGTTGTTAGTAAGCTGATAGGGGAAGATTTTCCTTTAGCTTAATAAAAAGAAGATTTGGACAGTTTTGGACAGTAAAGTACTGTCCAAAACTGCTGTAAAAAGTAAAAAAAAAAAAAAATTGAAATGATCAAACAAACTGACTTCTTAGGCTATGTTCATACGGGTTAACTGCGGGACGTAATTACGCCCCGCAGTTACGCCGTGTGGCCGGGGGCGGGAGCGGGGGGCCGTCACTTCGCTGGCCCATAGACAATCATTACTAGCGGCGCGTATACGCCGCTAGAAAGTGGCATGGCAAGTATCTCCCCCCTCGGCGAATTCGCTAAGCGGGGAGAGGAGACGTAATCCATAGTTCTCTATGAGAACTGTGAATTACCGTAATGAATGGGCCGTTTTCAGCCCGTAATTTGCGCACTTCGGCACGTAATTACGGACCGAAATACAGCCCATTTTAAGCGTGTGAACATGGCTTTAGAGTACATTCACACGGCTGATTTGGATGCTAAAATTTCAGCACCGAATCTGCATTGAATCCTCGTATGAAAACCGGGACCTTTAAGGCTGGGTCTACAAAGCAAATGTCAAAATGGCTGGACAGCGTGTTTTGGCACAGATTTGCACAAAAGCCGCGGCCAGTTTTCAGGATTGCCGTCAGCCCCGTACATCTGAATGTACAGGAATAAATCGGCAATCCGGTGGAATATACGATATGCTGCAAATTCCGCCGGATTTTAAAAATGATGGTAAAAAAAACCGGTGCTGTGTAGACTAAAAAGCAATCCTTGTAGTGAGACAACCCCTTAAAGCAATATTGAACTGAAGGTTTCAAAGAGATAAATGTACCTTTCTTTCTTCTTATCCTTTTTTAACTAAAATGCCACATGCATCAGCTGCTGCATCCAGACAAGACAGAAATTCTTCTATACTCTGCAATGGTAAAATACAAAAAAAAATTTTGAAAAACCAAAAACAGCTTTCTGTGAATTATGATGCGAGTTATGTCTGGATCCAGACAAGACAGAAACTCTTCTAAACTCTGCAATGGTAAAATACTACTAAATTTGTATAAAACAAAAATAACTTTCTGTGAGTTGCGAGTCATGATGTTGTAAGATGTTATTTCGCCAACTATGAACATAGCTGTCACACACACCATTACAGTTCTAAAATACAGGGACATAAATGATTGTCTGGCACCAAAGTGGGCTACTTGGTCTATTCTGCAACAGATACATGCAACACTCAACAGGAGTAGCATGTGAACAGTCTAGAAAGCTAATGGAATCTGTAGCAGGCTTCTGTGGCAGTCTGTAGTCAAATAGTGGGATCCAGAATACACACTGTAATATATTAAACCACATTTCTACATCCGGTTGATATCTACAGGGTATTTTAATGCTTAAAGGGTACTGTAAAAAAAAAAAAAAAATTGGCTACAATGTTGCCATTAACTGCTATTTTACAAAATATCAGGATTCACTCAAAGTAGCCTGATTTCTGTGTCCTGTTGTATCCTGGTTTAACAAGTCAACGTGGCCCGCAAAGCAATACGGTTTAAAAGGTTTCAAAAACATGGTGTGAACCAAGGGTAATGAGAATCTTGTCTTTCTGTCAGATTATCGTTCACAGCATACTCCCATCTAAAAGGGAGAAATTTTATTAATAATATAGCAGAACATAGCTTGCTCAATGAAGATTTTATATACATAACTGAAATGTGAAATACTCATCTGCAATGGACTGAAAGGGGTGACAAAGTTGCAAAATCACATGCACACACACATATATAGTGAGTATGGAAAGTATTCAGACCCCTTTACATTTTTCACTCTTTGTTTCATTGCAGCCATTTGGTAAGATCCAAAAAGTACATTTTTTTGCTCATTAAAGGGGATGTATCGCTTCTTTAGTTCGGCTGATTCATATAGCTCTCAGCTTCTCAACTCTAGAAATGCAGGGGCGTTTCTTCACTGTTCATGCTGGCTCCCGAGACTTCCCTCCCCCACACCCCCCTCCCCCTGAATCCACACTCTGTCTCTCCCTATCAGTCTTATTTTGTAAGAGCTGTATACATACCACAGGCTGCATTCAATCAAGACTGCGCACTGATCTCTTCTCCTCTCACAGCTGGAGATTTGTTACAGTTGAATCCAGTGTTCCTATGATCTCCCTTCTATACAGGAGAGTTAGGCCCCGAGACACAACTGTTATGTTTTCTGATTGTAGAATCTGCTGCAGTGTGTTTCTGCTGGGTGTGCAGAGAGAATTTGCTATGGCCCCTTAATCTGAGTCAGGCAGGGATCGACACACAATTGTGCCGTTTCCTGATTGTAGAAGCCCTGCAATGTTATTCTGTTTCTTCTGGCTGTGCAGAGTGAAAATGTGCCGGTCCTTTACTTTGAGTGAGAGGCGGGAATGCTCGCTCCTGTGCATAAGACCGGGGGCCGAACAGAATGTAAATGAGCTCTCAGCTAGTGAAATGCAAGGAGGAGGGATCCAACCAGGACTGGAGATCAGTGTAAACAGAAGATAAGGGATCCTGTGATAACAAGACAGCTTTGCTAATGACATCTAATTGCAAAGTTACTTGTTTTCACTGTCCCCTTATTCTGAAGACCATTTAATGAAATAATACAACCCCTTTAATGTACATTGCACCCCATCTTGAAAGGAAAAAACAGAAATGTAGATATTTTTGCAAATTCATTAAAAAAGAAAAACTGAAATATCACATGGTCATAAGTATTCAGAGCCTTTGCTGTGACACTCATATTTAACTCCAATGCTGTCCATTTCCTTCTGTTCCTCCTTGAGATGGTTCTACTCCTTCATTGGAGTCCAGCTGTGTTTAATTAATCTGATTGGACTTGATTAGGAAAGGCACACCTGTCTATATAAGACCTCACAGCTCATGGTGCACAGAGCATATGAGAATCATAAGGTCTAAGGAACTGACCAAGGAGCTGCTCAGAGAGAATTGTGGCGGCGAGGCCCAGATCTGGCCTAGGTCACAAAAGAATTTCTGCAACAGTCATGGTTCCTAAGAGCACAGTGGCCTCCATAATCCTTAAATGGAAGTTTGGGACGACTACAACTCTTCCTCGACCTGGCCGTCCAGCCAAACTGAGCAATCATGGGAGAAGAGCCTTGGTGAGAGAGGAAAAGAAAACCCCAAGATCACTGTAGCTGAGCTCCAGAGATGCAGTAGGGAGATGGGAGAAAGGTCCACAAAGTCAACTATCACTGCAGCCTCCAGCAGTCAGGGCTTTATGGCAGAGTGTGCTGCCGGAAGCCTCTCCTCAGTGCAAGACATGTGAAAGCCGCATACAGTTTGCAAAAAAATAAATGAAGAACTCCCAGACTATCAGAAATAAGATTATCTGGTCTGATGAGATAAAGATTGAACTTTTTGTTGTTAATTGTAAGCAGTATGTGTGGAGAAAACCAGGCACTGCTCATCACCTCCCCGATACAATCCCAACAGTGAAACATGGTGGTGGCAGCATCATGCTATTGGGGTGTTTTTCAGCTGCAGGGACAGATGACTGGTTGTAATTGAAGGAAAGATGAATGCGGCCAAGTACAGACATATCCTGGATGCAAACCTATTCCAGAGTGCTCTGGATCTCAGACTGGGGCGAAGGTGGTTCTTCCAACAAGACATTGACCCTAAGCACACAGCTAAAATAACAAAGCAGTGGCTTCAGAACAACTCTGTGCCCATTCTTGACTGGCCCAGGAAGGGCCCTGAACTAAACTCAATTGAGCATCTCTGGAGAGACTTGAAAATGGCTGTCCACCAACGTTCACCATCCAACCTGAGGGAACTGGAGATCATCTGCAAGGAAGAATGACAGAGGATCCCCAAATCCAGGTGTGAAAAACTTGTTGCATCATTCCCAAGAAGACTCGTGACTGTACTAGCTCAAAGGGTGCTTCTACTCAATACTGAGAAAAGGGTCTGAATACTTATGACCATGTGATATTTCAGTTTTTCTTGTTTAATAAATTTGCAAAAATATCTACATTTCTGTTTTTTTTTTTTTTCCCAAGATGGGGTGCAGAGTGTACATTAACGAGCAAAAGAATGAACTCTTTTGGATCTTACCTAATGGCTGCAAGGAAGGAAAGTGAAAAATGTAAAGGGGTCTGAATACTTTCCGTACCCACTGTATACATATACAATATAATGTGTGTATATGTATACAGTGGGTACAGAAAGTATTCAGACCCCTTTACATTTTTCACTCTCTTTCAATGCAGCCATTAGGTAAGATCCAAAAGAGTTCATTCTTTTGCTCGTTAATGTACACTCTGCACCCCATCTTGAAAGAAAAAAAAAAAAAAACAGAAATGTAGATGTTTTTGCAAATGTATTTATATATATTATATTTACACAAATTCCTGCCACTAGGTGGAGTACAGCAGGGTTCTGCTATAAATATACCACCAAGGACCTGGCCGTTCCAGGTCCAGGAACCTATAGTCAGTATACAGCTTGTATAACAGTTGAATTTGGTGTGTCCTCAAAACAACATCCATCAATGTCTAAGCCGCTGACAACAAAAATTAGTACACCCCTAAGGGAAAATGGACAAATTGGGCCCAAAGTGTCATTATTTTGTGTGGTCACCATTATTTTCCAGCATTGCCCTAAGGCTCTTAGCCATGGAGGCCACTAGAGCTTCACAGGTTGCAGCCACTGGAATCCTCTTCCACTCCTCCATGATGACATCATGGAACTGGTGATCGTTAGAGACCTTGCGCTCCTCCACCTTCTGTTTGAGGATGCCCCACAGATGTTCAATAGGGTTCAGGTCTGAAGACATGCTTGGCCAGTTCAGCGGCTTTACCCATATTTTCTTTATCAGGTAGTAGTCGTCTTGGAGGCGTGTTTGGAGTCTTTATCATGATGGAATACTTAATCTGCTTGTCTTCAGCAAACTGTTTGCAGGCTTTCTTGTGCCTCATCTTTAGAAGAGGCTTCCTTCTGGGATGACAACCATGCTGACCAATTATGCAGTGTGTGGCATATGGTCTGAGCACTGACAGACTGACTCCCCACCCCTGTAACCTCTGCAGCAATGCTGGCAGCACTTATCTCTGGATTTGTCACTGAAAACGTGCATTCAACTGCTTTGGTCAACAACAGCGAGGCCTGTTCAGAGTGGAACATGTCTTAAACTGTTGTATGGTCTTGGTCACTGTACTGCAGCTCAGTTTAAGGGTGTTGGCAATCTTCTTATAGCCTAGACCAGTGTTTCTCCACTCCAGTCCTCAAGACCCACCAACAGGTCATATTTTCAGGATCTCCCACTGAATGCACTGACAAGAATTGTATCACCTGTGCAGAATGCACGGACAATAATTATATCACCTGTGCAATACTGAGGAAAGCCTGAAAACTTGGCCTGTTGGTGGGTCTTGAGGACTGGAGTTGAGAAACACTGGCCTAGACCATCTTTATGTAGAACTATTCTTTTTTTTTCAGACCACCAGACAGTTCTTTGCCAAGAGGTGTCATGTAGACCTTCCAGTGACCAGAGTGTGTAAGAGTGATAAATTTAACACACCTGCTCTCAATTCACAAATTAGACCTTGTAACACTAACGAGTCACATGCCACCGGGGAAGGAAAATGGCAAATTGGGCACACTTTGTCCATTTTCACTTAGCATTGTACTCACTTTTGTTGCCGCGGTTTAGACATTGATGGTTGTTATTTGATACTAATATATTAATACAATATTTGCAAAACATGTAAGGGGTATGCACACCTCAGATACTAAATATATCTAGGACCTGCGACCTGCCATTTTCTACATATTCACACACACACAAAAAAAAAATTGGAACTCGCCGTGAACAGACTTACCACATGCATCACAGTCAACAGCGAGCTGCCAGTACTCCCCAGCAGACCCAAACCAGTCTCCAGACTGACCAGATGTGTCACAGCCAAGAACAAGCTGCTGAAACTCCTCAGCAGACTGATGCAAAACTGTAGTCTCAGCACGACAGACAAGCAGCAGATACTCCCAAGCAGACCTAAACCTTTCTCCAGACCGACCAGATGTGTCAAAAACAATAGCAAACGACAAACTCCCCTGCAGACTGATGCACAACTAAGGTCTCAGCAAGACCGATAAGCAGCAGATATTCCACAGCAGACTCAAACACATACAATTGAAACCAGAAGTTTACATACACACATAAAAAGACACATATGCATGTTTTTCTCACTGACATATCAAAATAAACCTCAACTGTTTTAGGTCAATTAGGATTACAAAAATTAATTTGCCAAATGCCAGAATAATGAAAATCAAAAGTTTACATACACTAGGATTACTTTGCCTTTAAACAATTTGGGACAGCATATATGATTATGTCATGTCTTTGGAAGCTTCTGATTTATTGGCAACATCTGAGTTAGAGTCACACCTGTGGATGTATTTTAAAATACACTGTTTCTGTGTGTAACATCATGGGAAAAACTCTAAAGACAACAGCAAAATAAAAGGGTTAATACCGTTCCCTAATTACAGAATTCCTACGCCAGATAGGGAAAAAGAAAACTAAAAAGTAACTTTTATTAAATACATCACTAAAATCTTACAATAAGGCTGACAAAGACAAACCGTGCACTACCAAAACACACCCTACAAGGACTAGAATTACCCTAGCCTGCCAGAAAACGGGATGATCGTCCCTATAAGGACGCTCCCGTCCGGAACCTAGCCCTTACACTAATCTGACCCTAGAAACCCCTGTCCCAACATGTTTCAATCTTCCCTAGATATCAAAGAGATTTCCTCAGGGGACTTTTTATAAAGGGAACAAATACAAGGGGTATATATGATAATATAACAAGGGTATAGAAAAAGATATATTCAAAGGAATACAACCTACACCTAAAAAGTGCACATAAAGATTAAAATGCGCAGCCACAGTCAAAGTGATGACACCTTAAGGCTATGTCCACACTGCACATGATTACGATCGTATCTCCGGCACTTTTCGTTTTTTAAAAGTGCCGGAGATACGATAGTCAATGCGGTCCCATAGACGGCAATAGAAAAGACGAGTTGCTGTCTACACAGCTCGTCTTTTCTCTGCCCGTCTTTCGGCAGCGGCGTATTATACAACATGTTGTATAATACGCCGGTGCGTCTCGTCTTCTTGACGTCTTCCCATACAATACTATTGTATGGGGGATGTCGGGAAAACGAGAAGCGGCTGCGGCTTTTGCACAAAGCGTGACAAAAGCCGCGGTCCTGCATCAGAGAGAGAGCGGCCGCTTTAAGGGCCGTTTTTTCTCTGATGCAGTGTAGACATAGCCTAAGAGTGTGGTATAGATCTATGATGGTCCTATAAAGATGATTGGACTAGAGGACAAACTTCTTTTAAAGTTAGGCTTTCAAACCCAAGAGGAAAGTATCCACCAGTAATAACTGTCTCAATAACAAGACAGTCACTGCTCTCACATACAGTATCAAAACACCTTACCAAACCGCGGCAATATCGCCTAGAATGGATAGGTTTATCTAAAAAATACAGAAAGTATAAACCTTATTAAATACAATAAAGAAACTCGGTATGCCTGAAAGAATGAGGATTAAGATAGAAGGTTACCTCAAAGGTGGATAGTAAATCACCTATCTTTCCTTCCTGAGTCATCCGGTAACAGCAGTCAATGCCACTCACATGTGGGGTACGAGGCGCGACTCGCACTGCGCCACGGAAACCTACGCACGTCACCGGATAGTGTCGCGTCCGAGCCAGCACGGCCCCGCGCGTACCACACTCAAAGCTGCAGCTGCTGAGAGACGCTGAGCGCGCTTCAATCTCGCGCCCTTCTAGTCAGCGTTAGTCAGTTCCGGCCCACATGTCCAAGACTCCGCCCCTAACAACGGCCGAGTCAGCTACGGCGTCCTTAGCTCACAGCTGTCACACTGTAAACGTGTGCAGGCTGAGTGTGGCAAATACGAGGAATTGATGTTATTCTAAAAAAAAGCTCAAAATAATATTATCAGAAATACTGAGCTAATCTAGAGAAAGCAACTTAAGTACGCAAATTAATTCAGCCCAAAGGACACATGCTTATTTTTTCTTTAAAATGATGTTCTATTGGAAAAAACAAAGCTGACCCAAGCATGATATTAAAAATACAGGATTAGTCTAGATAAAACAACTATAATCCACAGATTCATTCAACCCAAAAGGCACATGCGTCTTCAACGTAAAAATCCAAAACGTTTCTCTCTGTAGTAGTTTTTTATTAATGTCCCCCTTGCGAGTGGTGGGTTTAATGTTTTCAATACCCATCCATCTTAAGCAATTTATATCACCATTATGATGCAACCACACATGCTTAGCTACGGGTGTATCTCTCTGGTGTCTCACATCACCAAGATGTTCACAGACCCATCGACGCAGTTGGCGTATGGTCTTGCCAACGTATTTCATCCCACAGACACAGTTGATAAGATAGACAACATGTGTGGTTTTACATGTGATAAAATCACGAATGTGAAACACGCTTTTCTTGTCTGTATCCACCAAAGGGGAACATTTCTCCATGTGCGGACATGCAACGCAGTATCGACACCTGAAAAATCTTTCAGGTCTCTTAAGCCCCGTTTCAGTTTGATGTTTTCTAAAGTGACTATGCACAAGCTGATCCCGCAAATTCCTGCCTCTTCTATAGGTGATCTGCGGGGTCTCACCTATATGTCCCCTAATATCGGCATCCATCTGAAGGATATACCACTGGCAGCGTATTCTCTCTCTCACTTCGTCTGAAGCATTATCAAAAGTGCCTATTATTCGTGTTGTTAATGAGGTTTTCTCCTCTCCCCTATTAGGCGACAACAGGTCCTGTCTTTCCCTACCAAGGGCATTTTGATATGCTTCCCGCAGGACAGGATCTGGATAGCCCTTCGCTTGGAACCGTTTCCTAAGATCCGCTGCCTGCGTGACAAACTCTTTCCTTGTAGAGCAATTCCTCCTTAGTCTCAGGTACTGGCCACGAGGTATCCCTCGTTTGAGAGGAACCGGATGATTACTGTCCCACCTCAATAACGAATTAGTTGAAGTTGGTTTTCTGAAGGTACTCGTGACCAGTTCGCCCGTAGAGGACTTAGAGATTCTCACGTCCAAGAAGGAAATGCACTCAATATTAATCTCTGATGTAAAACTGAGGCCTAGAGTTATGATTCAGTTCGTTTAGCATCCCTGCAAAATCCTCAGTTGTCCCGTTCCAGATGATAAAAATATAATCTATAAAGCGTGCCCAGAGGGCGATCTTGTCAACGAAAGGGGGTGGTTGCTCACCAAACACAACGGTAGTCTCCCACCAGCCGAGGTACAGATTTGCGTAACTGGGTGCAGTGGGACTCCCCATTGCTGTACTCCTCAGCTGGTGGAAGACCTTACCGTCAAAGACAAAATAATTCTGTGTTAGTGAGAACCGCAACAAATCGACCACAAATTTATTATGTAAGTCAAACTGACAGCCTCGTGACCGAAGGAAAAAATACGTCACCTCGAGGCCAGACTCATGGGGTATAGACGTATACAAGTGTGAGCCGCGCCTCGTACCCCACATGTGAGTGGCATTGACTGCCATTACCGGATGACTCAGGAAGGACAGATAGGCGATTTACTATCCACCTTTGAGGTAACTTTCTATCTTAATCCTCATTCTTTCAGGCATACTGAGTTTCTTTATTGTATTTAATAAGGTTTATACTTTCTGTATTTTTTAGTTAAACCTGTCCATTCTAGGCGATATTGCCGCGGTTTGGTAAGGTGTTTTGATACTGTATGTGAGAGCAGTGACTGTCTTATTATTGAGACAGTTATTACTGGTGGATACTTTCCTCTTGGGTTTGAAAGCCTAACTTTAAAAGAAGTTTGTCCTCTAGTCCAATCATCTTTTTAGGACTATCATAGATCTATACCACATTCTTAAGGTGTCATCACTTTGACTGTGGCTGCGCATTTTAATCTGTATGTGCACTTTTTAGGTGTAGGTTGGGTTTGTGGTTACTGGTATTATCTGTGTATACACCACTTTCCTTCTTTTTATACCCTTGTCATATTAGTGATTGTATTCCCTTTAATATTTCTTTATCTATACCCTTGCTATATTATCATATATACCCCTTGTTTGTGTTCCCTTTATAAAAAGTCCCCTGAGGAATTCTCTTTGTTATCTAGGGAAGGTAGAAACATGTTTGGACAGGGGTTTCTAGGGTCAGATTAGTGTAAGGGTTAGGTTCCGGACGGGAGCGTCCTTATTGGGACGATCATCCCGTTTTCTGGCAGGCTAGGGTTATTTTAGACCTTGTAGGGTGTGTTTTGGTAGTGCACTGTTTGTCTTTGTTGGCCTTTTGTAAGATTTTTGTGATGCATTTAATAAAAGTTACTTTTTAGTTCTTTTTCCCTATCTGGCGTAGAAAAACTCTAAAGAAATCAGCCAAGATATCAGGAAGAGAATTGTGGACTTGCACAAGTCTGGATCATCTTTCGGTGCAATTTCCAGATACTTGAAAGTACCTCGTTCATCTGTACAAACAATTATAGGCAAGTACAAACAAGATGGGAATGTACAGCCATTATAGCGCTCAGGAAGGAGACGGATTCTTCGTCTCAGAGATGAATGTGCCTTGGTCTGACATGTGCATTTCAACACAAGAACAAAAGCGAAATACCTCGTGAATATGCTGGCGGAAGCTGGGAAGATTATGTCATTATCCATAGTGAAACGAGTACTGTATCAATATGGGCAAAGATATAAGGCAGCTGCGAGCAAGGCAACCTACAAACATGGTTCAGTTACACCAGTTCTGTCAGGAGGAATGAGCCAAAATTCCTAACAACTACTGTGAGAAGCTTGTGGAAGGATATTCGAAACGTTTGACCCAAGTCATACAGTTAAGGGCAATGCTACCAAATACTAATGAAATGTATGGAAACTTTTGTCTTTGCAGAAAGTAATAAAAATGACTTAAAAAATTCCCTCTCTCTCATTCTGGCATTTGGCAAATATAAATAATTTTGATAATCCTAATTGACCTAAAATAGGTAAGGTTTATTCTGATTTCATGTCAGATAATGAGAAAAACATGCATGTGTGTCTTATTATATAGTGGATGTAAACTTCTGGTTTCAACTGTATCTGGGATGACCAGTAGCAAATCAAAGTTTTTAGCCACACAAAAACAGCAATTAATTAAACTAAATAAACCCATGTGAAGTCAGGTAATCCTGTTAGTCATCTACTAAAGAGATTTAAAAAAAAAAAAAAAAAAAGTAAAATTTGCAAATGATGTCAGATATAAAATTGTTTAAAATTACCTTTCCAGCCAATGAACTATTCAGCTTCATCAATGGGCCTTTTGTTTCTTCCTGAAATTTACTCAGCATTTTTTTCCTAACCTGGAAAAAAATAAATTAAGGGAGTAAATAAATGCTCGCTATCAAGAATTAAATAGGGGTAGGTGTGGAGACGATAAGCAGAAATCTTCATCCTCATTTTTAGATAGCTGCAAATGTGTATGGGCTTGTGTCCAATCACTTATTATAGTCCTTTAAACCTGTATTTACGTAGTAGAAAACTACTACTCTGTCAGTCAAGAGTGTAAAGTGCTTCCCCAGAGAAGCCTGGCATTGGAGGGGAAAACATATGAAAACATTATTTTGCCTCTTTTAACCAACTGAGAAGTTACTCCATTGTGGCTAGTAACTGGAAGATGTTTACGTATGCTATCACTATAATAGGGTACAACGATTGCTAGAAATATGTTAGGAAAGAGACTGTTCTGTCTGTGGACAATTTCAGTATGTTAAAGGAGTTGTCTCACTACATCGATTCATCTTGCCTCAGTCCTGTTTTCTTGGTTTCATTTTGAATTCAGGGGCGTGTTTACTGGCATCTACTAGGCTGCGGCAGAAGCCAGATCTGTAGCTAAAGCAACCAGAGCTGGCAGCCTATCATAAGAGATTGAACAGGTCTGTAGCTATAACGACCTGAGGAGCTGATGCAGCCCATACAAGAGGGGATATCTCAGAATAGGTAGAATACTGTTAATGTACACGTATTGCAAAGTGAATTGTTTTTGCAAGTTCTTTAACATGGAAAGCAATCCTTGCAGTGAAACAACCCCTTTAAGCTAACTGTATGCATGTGCTATAAGTGTGAGAAATAACAATGTAATAGGGCGATAGTTCTGTGAGCCTTTGCATTGTTGATGTCAATGTCCTCAATAAGTTCACCTACAGAGATCCTGAATGTTTTTAATTGATTATCACCACTTTGTAAATGTGAAATGAGAGAATCTCAGATATACATCATTCCTGCACCACCATTCGCTGATGATGGAAAGTGTATACAGTTGGTACAGGGCATACTGAAGAGAAAGGGTCAATTGGGCAGACTGATAACCTAGCTGCTCATCTGTAGAGCAAGGTCAGTGCACTCTATAGCTAATGTATACCCTCTTCTAAACTACTTTGTGATAAAATTAATAATGAAAATACACTGGGTAATTAAAAAACAAGGACATAAGTAAAACTACAGACACCGTACCTCGCTAGTAATTGTTGAATAGTCTTCCACAGCCATCATTATATCGCCAGCCAGGAAATTGAAGATGAGATTGGTAATATCTGTACAAACTGTCTTCAGCAAATGCTTGGCAAGATTACTTTCAGTTTCATCTGCACAATACACAAATCCAATTTATGCGGCAAGCAATTTAAGTTTAGAAGGGAGATTTATGCTAAACAGCGCTTAAAAGCAGCCGCTGAACATGTCGCTTAGCAGCAGCCTATACAGGTTTCCGCTGCTACTTAGGAACATAGGCTTTACCATGCGATGTAACAAGATGATCATAATACTACTGAAGTGATATAGGTAGGCCACTCACATTCATGATTAACTTTATTGATTTCTGGCAGGTGCACTGTTGCCAGTATTTAAATGTACCTCCAATTATAAAAAGAATTTCCAGAAGTCAATAATACAAGCTAAAATAATAAACTTTGTGGTATATCTAATGAGAGAAAAATGCTTTTTTCCTTTTACATCAGGCTTTTTTTCTCCCCACCCCACACTCGGCTTTCTTATCTGTAAATAAAATTACGTTCCTTCTTGACTAATATTTCAGATTACTGCTGCCTGTAGAATCTATGGAGATGGGAGGGGCAGAAAGTAAAAGCAAGGGACTATAACTCACAAGTAGCAACACAGAGAACATTAGACAGCAGTAAGGAGCAGTGTAGCCGAGTCCCAGCACTGAGGAGAGAGAACACACTCATGATTCCACTAGAACCATCTCCGTGTGCCTCGCTTCTCCTCCCCTCTCAATAGGACAGCTGTAATCTACGCTTTCAGTGAAGTTGAACATCTCTGCAAGACAGATTTTCTTAGCGATTTACAAGTGTACAGATTAAAGTAAGGTTGGGGATAGGCTGATAAAAAGGAAAGAAGCATTTTTCTCTAATAAGATATATAAAGGAGTTATTTTTATTTTGCTTGCATTATTTACTTATGGAAAATTGTGTTACACTTTGGAGGGACACTTAAGAGTAGTTTCACATGCTGGCTAATCAGAATTTAGAGCTGAAACCAAAGTTTGAATACTGTTTTATCACTTACAGAGCGTTTACCAATTTCAAGATGACTAAACAGCCTGTTATCTCTTGCAAAAATATCCCACACTGGGTACATTTAGGTTGAAATCCTGTAAGAGAATTTGTCGCCAATTTTTTTTTCTATTTATTAAATCAAGCCCCTGATCCATATTCTTTTCCTCTCTGTCTTTTTTATTTCCCGATTGTAGATTTCTCTATTCAGCCGTCTATATATGATTGTGGAGAAGACATTGTTGCTTGCACTGCTTTAACAGCAGTCAGAGAGATACTTTACAGCAGCTTCATGCACATAGGATTCTTAAGACAGATTCTGTCCCATAGACTTGTATAGGAGAGTTTTCACTGTGAAGGGAGGGGAGAGGGGGAGCTGTGACATCTCCTCTTGTGACTGGTGGATTCTGTGTTATCTGTACACATTGGTGTCTCCTTTCAGCTTGACCCTGCTTTTACTGATAATGAGCACACTGCTGAAATGCTCTCTAAACAGAACAGGAAGTGTCAGACAATTATTAGGCTTAGTGGCCAAAGTGGAAACTGCAGGACTTAAGAATTATTAAAAAAATATTGAAAGTGATCTGGAAAATTGAAAAAACATAACCAACAATTCCTAAAAAATGTGTTTAACATAAAAATGTGAGTTAAACAACAAGTCATTTTTTGATGACACATTCCCTTTAAGTCAACTAGGATGTAGATAGATTTGTATTTTGTGATCTGAAAACACATAAGGAGTCCAGGACAACAGTGAATATGATAAGCCCTAATCTAAATATCTGCTAATTGACCAGTTTATTGCTTGGTTATAACTACTCTTATGAATGTAGATGTGCCCTCTAGTGGTATTAACTTTTGTATGTAATGTAAACAAATTAATTTTAGATAAAATAAAAGGTACAATGAAATGAAAATTATTAACAGACCTGTAAACAGTTTTATCCCTTTTTCAAACAAACGAATATTATTATAAAGAGTGGACACTTCTTCTTGAAAGTCTTTCATAGTTTGTTTTCTGCTGGCTCCTGATGAAGAGGATGTTGATGACATGAAAACAGAGCGCACCACTTCATGATAGTTTTTTGTAAGGGGTCTGCAAAAGATTACATTGCAAATCTAAGCTTATAACATGACATACCGTATCTTGATTAGAAATGCAACTTAGAATAGCTCACAAAAGTAAGTGCACTGCTCACATTTTTGTAAATATTGAATTATATATTTTCATGTTACAACACTGAGGATATGACACAATGTAAAGTAGTCTGTGTAGAGCTTGTATAACAGTTTTAATTTTGTGTGCCCTCAATATAACACACAGCCATCAATGTCTAAACCTCTGGCAACAAAAGTGAGAACACTCCTAAGTGAAAATGGATAAATTGTGCCCAAAGTGTTAATATTTTGTGTGGTCACCATTATTTTCCAGCACTGCCTTAACTCTTGGGCAAGGAGTTCACTAGAGCTTCACAGGTGGTCACTGGAATCCTCTTCCGCTACTTCAGGACGATATCTGGTGGATGTTAGAGACTTTGCGTTCCTCCACCTTCTGTTTGAGGATGCCCCACAGATGCTCAACAGGGTTTAGGTCTGGAGACATGCTTGGCCAATCCAGCACCTTTACTCTAACTTTCTTTAGCAAGGCAGTGGTAAACTTGGAGGAGTGTGTGGGGTCGTCATCATGTAGGAATACTGCTCTGTGGCCCAGTTACCAAAGGACAGGGATGTCACAGTACATGTTGGCATTCATGTTTCCTCAATGAACTGTAGCTCCCCACAGCCAGCAGCACTCATGCAGCCCCAAACCATGACACTCCCACTACTTGTACTCCTCATCGGGTTGCTGCCACACACGCTTGACACCATCCGCACCAAATAAGTTTATGTTGGTCTCATCAGGGTCATATCTTGAGTGTGGTCCCATGAAAAAATATCACAATATGCACAAAAATGTACTCACTTTGTGAGATACTGTAAAATAGAAAAAAAGTGTTGCAACCAAGTATCTACACAAATAATCCAAGGGCCTGATCCCAACACATCTGGCTATCCTTTTTATATGCCACTTTATTTCTTTTTGGTTTAAATATACCTGTAGATTGTCATTGGAGTTTATGTCATGAGTACTTAGTATCCGTTTGCTTTGGTTTGAAAAGTTTCAGTCAGGATTATTTATCAATCACCTCTTCTAATTTACATTAAAGGGGTTTTCTCTTTTCACCATTTGGTAGCCATTTATGCTGGTTGCTAAAGAAGAGCTTGTGAAATGGAGGGGCATGTTTCTCCCCCCTAGCAGGGCGTATCTTCTCTCTCTGCAGACACACCCTACACTGGGCACATGAGGATTCATTATGTGTGAGGTGGAGGAAGGGAGAGGTTCCTCAGCTGTCTTTGGAAGTGAAAGGCTAAGTGTAACTACATACTGTTTATCTACATTTCTCGCTTTCTTACATACTTCGTAATTAGAATGGGCATTTGACATTAAGGACTCTCGGAAAGATGGGTGATTTTTTTTCTGTCTCTCATACACAGTGATATAGCCTGCAGATTATTACACCTCTGACCTCTACAGATCTGCAGAACAAAACTATATGCTTTATCTGTTTGTGTTTACATGGGACTGCACATGATCTCTCTCTCTCTGATCGCGGTCAGTGAAAAATCTTACCCAGCACTGCACACTACGTTGCACCACCTCTGATCTCCCTCTCATTTTGCTTATGGTAACCAAGGACGTACATGCTTAGATTTTGTTCCCATCATTTTAAACTATGATCTTCATAGCGACAAAGCCCCTTTAAGGCTATGTTCATATATTTGCGGAGCATAACTCGGTGCGTAATTCCACTGCAATATGCCTGAATAATGCCCTGCAAATATGGTAATTGATAGCGCTCATTGAGCGCTGTGATTACCGACGTTGTCACTTCTTCCCCCACTCATGCACCGGGGAAAGTAAAAGTCTATGGGAGCCAGCTGTCAGCGCTCACTTATAAAACACCCTGCGTATTGTGGCATGCACAGTATGTGCTGAAATACACCATGTGAACATGCTCTAAGACTCACTAAGGGATACAGTTTTAAATTGTAATAAATGGGAATAAACTAGTACAATAGATTTGTGTCAAAAAATATTATTATTATTGATACTTATTCTTAAAAATGCACATAAAAAAAAAAACAACAAACGTGATATTAATCTAGTCTGAAACTAATGAAAGGACTGACCTTATTAAGTTTTCGGAGAGCTCAATGACCAGCTCTTCTGGAGCATCTGGAACATGTTTTCTTAAAACATCTTGAATTTCTTCCAGGGACATAAATGGGATCTCACGTTCCTTTGGTTTATCTGATGTAAATCAGCAATAAACAAGAATCATTAAGGTGTTACATCTTACCAGACCAGTGCAACTAAATTCATCAATTTTATTAAGTCTTAAAAAAGGTTATTTTGTCCTTATAAATAATGCAGATACCACCCTGAATTTTATGTACACGGGCAAGACCAGGTCTAAAGTGAAAGTCAGCCATTCCATCCAGCTTTTTTTTATTAAATGTAGGAATACATTTGGGCTGCATTTTGGATCAACAACTTGAAAGGATCTAGCAATGTTTAGTATTTTACAGAACGACTGAACGGGCTTCATACCCTGTAAATACACATGATGAAACATACTTGTGCTAGTAGGTTGTGATTCTTCATCGCTGTCTTCATCTTTCCTGTTTTTTTTCTTTGTCTTTTTTATCTTGATCTCTCTGGCATTTTGACCACCACCTCCTCTGGCGCTTCCACTGCCCTCTGGAGGACAAATAATAGAATACAAAATTATTTTCTGAATTCTCTCAATTAGAAATGAATGAGCACAGTTTACACTGTAGTCTAGACGGTCGCATTTCAAATTTGGAAAACGTTAAAAAAAAAATTGGAACATGCACATTCTTCCTCCAGAACAGAATTAGAATCTGACCGGTATTTTATCTATGCCGAGTGACCGTACCCTAAAGAGAACAACACACATACATAGCCACCTTTCCAACTCATCTCCTCCTCTCTGGAGTCGCGAACCTAGCAGACATTTTTATGGTATATCGTGAGAATTTTCCATGATGGCATCAGAAATAAATACTCCTTTGAGGAAGAAATACAGAAGTAATACAACAGTAGTTTAGGTTGCTTTAAACAGCATATACAGCCCTAGAGTGCCAACCATAACAGTAGCATCGGTGAAATGCAGTTGTCAAAAGATAACATTACCTTCTGAAGAATGAGGACAAAGCATGTTTGTGTCCTGATGGCTGGCACTTTTCTGTATCGCCTTATTTATATGCAATTATAGTACCAGCAACCACCCCCCTCATGCAATGTTAGTGTGTGAGTGGTTGTTTTATTGGTATTTTTGCATTTGTGCAATCTCCCCATGCATTATACTGTGGCTTTTCTGCATGCTGGTGTGAACAGGTATAAATTTAATGTGCAGTTTTTCATCTAATTGTTCCCCTAGTGGTGGGGTGTGTGAGCTGCTGCTCAGCAATTAGCTGCACCTGTTAATTTTTCCCAGATAGCATATAGGCTGGAGCTGCCTGCTACTGGGTTCAGTCTAGTCCAGTCATTGAGCTGTGAATATGGCCCAAAAAATGTGTTTTTTGAGTAAGTAATTTCCCATTTTTTATATGTGTTTTTTTCTGTAAATTATTAGCATAGGGATTCGCAAGACATGAGGACCGTTGACGCCGGTTGCGAGCTTGCGTATCGGGGCCCCTGTACCAACTAACACCTAATATTTAACATTTTTCCAGTAGTATGACATATTTTTATCTGCCCAACAGTGCTGGTGTCTGTGTTTTGTGTTGGACACCCAGAAAGTGCTGGGGAGCCCGCCAAATCTAATAGTATGGGTTTCACTAATAGGTTGTAAGCCAGCATGGTGCACTACACGTATCTGTATTTATGGCACCCTTCTGTATCGCCTTATCTATATGCAATTGTAGTACCAGCAACCACCCCCCTCATGCATTGAGAGTATGCAAGTGGTTGTTTTATTGGTATTTTTGCATTGGTGCAATCTCCCCATGCATTATACTGTGACTTTTCTGCATGCTGGTGTGAACAGGTATTAAGTTAATGTGCAATTTTTTATCATCTAATTGTTCCCCTAGCAGTGGGGTGTGTGAGCTTCAGTTCAGCAATTAGCTGCACCTGATAATTTTTTCCAGTTGGCATATAGGCTAGAGCTGCCTGCTACTGGGTTCAGTCTATTCCAGCCATTGAGCTGTTAAGATCGCCCAAAAAATTGCAGTGTTTTCTGATTACTGGGGTCACACAGAGGGGCACTGGGGGGTCATATATTGTGCACCCCTGCTCTACATGATAATTGTTTTTCTATATACAACACAGTATGAACTACTCATGTAACGATATATGATCCGTTATACTAATTATAAGCAGAATCTTACGTGCAATGTAAGTATAAAAAGGAATATTGTGCGAATTCAACAATTTTTTTAATATAAAATGGAGACATACTTTGGCAGCATTTCTGAAGTTTAGCATGGACTGTGGTAGATGGCTGCATAGGCAAGCATCAGACACTGAAACCTTACCACCTCCTGTGAAGTGACAGTGCTACACAATGTAGCTATACACTTCTAAGTTGCTATATAACATTTTATCCATAGAAAGATCAGTTAATCTGATGCTGCTAAAAGAATCATTAACAACTATGATACACACAGGAGCAAAAAGGAGCTCAAAAAACAAATACATTTCATGACACTTTCTATCAAATTAAACACAGGCTCAAAGGACATTTTTTCTACTTCATTCCATCATAACTGGGAATGGGCTTAAATTCAATGAAATCTGAACTGCTCTATTTTAAGCATATCCATTAAAAGTAAAAGCTTGATAGTGGCAAATGAATCCCTATCAGAACCACTTATTTTAATTGCAGTCCTGATTGAACCAGTCTTATGCTTATTATTCGAACCTCCTGGAGATACATTTTCCTGTTTCACCCAGACTAGAGGATAATAAGAGTTGTACATTTACATCCAAATTAGGTAGTTTATCTTTGGCCTTTAACTCATTTCAGGTCAACACATTACTTACAACTGAAAAGTAAAAAAGCATGGTTATAGACTTCTAGGTGTAACTACTGCTCAAAAGAGACTGATACCGATTCACACTGAAGAGATGATATACAGCAGTTCATGGTATAAGAATATATCACAAAGAAAAACTAAGAGGACTCCCAGCGCTGAGCTATGCTCAGATAGAAGTTATAACTTATTCGAGCATCGCTCAGCGCTGGGAGTCCTCCTAATTTTCTTTTTTGATAAATTCTTTTACCACGAACTGCTGTATATACTGATGTCTGGAGCGCCCTACGTGACGGAGTTCC
Organism: Phyllomedusa bahiana; assembly: GCA_025379985.1. Classification (NCBI taxonomy): domain Eukaryota; kingdom Metazoa; phylum Chordata; class Amphibia; order Anura; family Hylidae; genus Phyllomedusa; species Phyllomedusa bahiana. Next base: position 71,830 of record JAODAL010005992.1, on the reverse strand, counting down.
TGAGTGACGGGAGGTGGCGGCTAAGAAGCTATCTTTACATAAAACGCTATAATGAGTTGTACCATTAAAGGGGTTGTCTCACTACATTGATTCATCTTACCCCAGTCCTGTTTTCTTGGTTTCACTTTGAATTCAGGGGTGCGTTTACTGGCTTCCACTAGGCTGCAGTAGAATCCAGGTCTGTAGCTATAGCAACCAGTGCAGTCAGACTATCAGGAGAGATTGAACAGGTCTGTAGCTATAGCGACCTGAGGAGCTGATGCAGCCCATACAATAGGGGATATCTAGGAATAAGTAGGACACTGCTAATGGGCACATATTGCAAAGTGACTTGTTTTTGCAAGATCTTTAACATAAAAAGCAATCCTTGTAGTGAGACTACCCCTTTAATGTGCAACTCATTTAGGTGAGCACAACTGAATTATTTATATTTGAACATACTGTCGCTGGGTTTTATACACTAGACGTGCTGCGCTTCTCTCTGTTTTTGTTTCCTCGCAGCACATCGCGCTGGTGCATGTTTTGCACACTATACCAGTGATCATCTAATCTAAATACTGAAGAGAAGAGACGCATCTTCAGGCAATGCCCCATTCGAAGAAATATGCGGATGAGCTCTTTTGTAGGTGTAAGTACAAGCCTCTAAACATCCTATAGGCGCTCACACAGAAAGCGCTAAATATTCACCTGTGGCTTTCTTTCGCCTCTCATCCTTTTTCTCCTTCCTGCCCATTGCATTTTCCAATACAGCGGCTTGCTTAAGATCTTCTTCTGTTACTAGAAATACAGGGCTGTTCTTCATCTCCTGGAAAATAGAACATTATGGTCAATGCAGTCATTACACCAGGTTTATTGGATTCTTAACATTACTCTATCCATGCTGTGATATGCAGTGCTCAGATTCAAAAGGGAACTTGAGGTCTTGAAACCTACTACTCTACATCCTCCATATTGAGCTAAATCCCTCCTTACTAATGGGCCATATTCAGGTCCATAGGTTCTTTAAAACAGAGAACAGATCCAAAGTATAATAAAAAAGAAAACCATATTACAGCTTATGGGGGTCAGTCGCTTTTCTGACCAGATAAGGTGCAGCATTCACAATTCCTTCTCTATTAACTCTATATGCCTGAAAAAATACCTTTAAAAAGAGCCATGGATTGCCTTTCTTTAGTCTGTCCCAGACGTGAAAAGATCGACACAGACCTCAAACATCAGTGCAATGCTGATCTTTATCTAAGCCTACAAGGTATGTCCACTGTACAGGTCTGAAATGTGCTGTACCATCTCATTTTTATATTATAAAATGTTAAACAGCATTGATATGATTATTTTGCCCTTTTCCAGAACCTTAATGTACAATATTGTACAGGGTGAATTTCTGCCTCCTCATTTTGAGCAGATGAAATTAATGGTGGGAAATCATGCTTCAACTATTAGACTCTGGTTGGCACTGAAACTTACTGCATGGCTGTGTAGCTCATATACTCATATTCAATGAGTATATTGCTAAAACATGGAGTCCTAAATCAAAAGAACTGTATGATAACTGGGGTCTTGGACCCAATGTATAACCTTCCATTGGCACTTATAATAACGCAGCCGATGGCCGGCGTCTCGCCGGCTCCCGCGCGATGCCGGGTCGCATCTCGTGCGGACTTCCCCCGCAGCCATGGCCGGCATCACCCCCGGCCATGTCCTCGTCCACGTCCCCCGCAGCCGATGGCTAGTGGTTAATGGGTGATGCAGCATTGAAGTCCCTCAACACCTCACACAGCTGGTGACGGTGTCCTCTACAGTATAAACAACTGTGTGTGAAGTCCCCCTCTATTGGCCCACATATATAAATCTCTTAGCATATCATGTGGTTATCTAACCACATGGTGGCGGTATTTCAGTTACAAACGGACACAGGGCACGCTAAGGCACATGCGTAATTAAAAACTATGAAACCTGATACACAAAGTAGATCAGAAAATGTCATAACTTTTAAGATGCAGTGATTAGATTTAAATAGATATGGTTTATGCCCTGTGATAATCGTACTTGGGTCTGTAGACTTACTACACAGTTTTCAGAGTACTCATTGTACCAAGCCATATTCCTTTATAACAGGACATATTTGCAGTACAATAAGGGTTTTCATTCAATGACTGCAAGCAGCAATGTTAAACACCAGCAAACTATATAAAATAATAATATGAAATAAATTGTCACTACAATCATTCATACCTTCTCAGCCTTGTGTTGCATGAGATCATCAAAAATACCGCTGCATTCATTTACAAACTTCTCACTGACGACAATGTTGTCTCCAAAAATTCGAGCAGAAGAGTTTTTATTTAATGTCTTCATGACTTGCTGAAGTAATATTGAGGCATCTTCCTCAGAAAAACAGCTCGGTAACAGAGGCTAGGATTTAACACATCAAGAATAAGACATCTATGTAGCTAACGAAGCCCTCCGTGTTAGCAACACAAGTAATAAATAAGCTTCCAAATCAAAAGAAAACTATACTGCAGATTTTTCTACTGTATTCGTTTTTCCATCTTAGGGCCCGTTTACACGACAATGGACAGTTTATCCGACCGATATTTGTCCGGTTTGTGTGCCGTCCCCACGGGGGTGGGGGGCGTCTATTCTCCGCGTTGAGAACCGGACGGAAGAATGTGCGAGCACAATGTTTTTCGGGCAGCAGTCCCCATTGCACGGGTTTTCCATAAAAGCCCGTTGTGCTCGTTTGCGGCCCGTTTTACAGACGGTCTGCAAAACGGGCCGCAAACCCGTGCCGTGGAGACATGTCCTAAAGGTTCTCAAAGACATTAGGGAACAGTTGGCCAAACCTGCTAATTTTCTACTATGTATGCCCAACAGACAGATGATGTTGTGGAAGAGGAGAATTAGGCATGTTGAATTTCAATGCCTAATCCTTCTGTTTTTCTCAGAGATAAGCCTTGCACTAAAGTTGACAGAGGAAAGTGGAACTCTGATTGGTTGCTAAAGGTGGATCGAAAAAAAAAAAAAGTGATCATCATGACCTCAATATAATTTTATAAGGTAAAAGATTATCATGCCATTTATTGCTGGCTATCATTTGCACTACTGCGTATAAACAACCATACATTGACCTTGACAGCAAGGCTCATACAAGGACACATTTAATAAAAATTAAATCATTTTGCACAATTTGCATAAAAGAATTAGTTCTAAGGCTATGTCCATTGCCTTGAACAGTCCCAACCAAACGAGTAAAACAGGCTAAGAACCTAAACATATACCTGAATATCCAGCCATGATCCGGAGCTTACTGCTTCTTCCACTGAAGCTTCCACCTGATCCACTAAACTCTGACCAACACATACAGACTTCAAATAAACTAATGAGCAAGACTTGTATTTTTTTCGGATATGCCCAACTGGGTCTGGTATCCCGAGCCTAGATAAGGAGTCATATTCTGAGGAAACAAAAGTATATATAAAAATTAATCAATCAACCTGAAAGGGGTTTTGTCATCTTCTAAAATCCTTTATTAAGTCGCCTCTTAAATTGCTACGAGCCGGCCTCAGAGAACAAGAATATGGCCGTATTTGAGCAGTTTTTCCCCATTCATTTCTATGGAAGTTTCGAATATAGCTGAGTGAGTGTGCTCTGACATATCTGGAACGTCCATACACATAAATGGGGAAAACTACACATATACAGCCATTTCCCCATTCACCAGGGGCTTGCTCTTATTGAGCTACAAGCTTGCCTCAAAAGGGCTTTTACAAACTCGTAAAAATTCTAAGGGTATGTTCACACGGGCTAATTTCATTGCACATTTCGCCACGTATTTGCTCTCTAATGCAGGCGTGATGCGTGGCGAAATTACGGTAATCCATAGTTCTCATAAGAACTATGGATTACGCCTCCTCTCCTCGCTCGTACAGTACAATTGTACTGTACGCGCGGGGAGAAGTAACATTTCAATTACTTGCGGCGAATACGCGCCGCGAGTAATGCATATGAATGGGGCCGGTGGGCTGCCGGCCCACTCGTACCGCAGGAATACGCATTGATCAGCGCGACTCCCAAAGCACCCGGCGTAATTGCGACCGTACTGTACGCGCCACAATTATGCTGTGTGAACATAGCCTAAGAATTACGAGAAATTGTGAGAGCCCATGTCTGTGCCAGCACATCAAAATGATTTACAACGTAATAGAGCAGCAGTTGTCTGATAGTCAGGACCTGTACAACCATTAGAATAATAATGAACAAAAAATAACTAAAGGCACAGCGATAAGTCAGAGTACTAAAGAGTGCAAATAGCAACAATGATATTCAATAAACATAACTATTATAATTGCAGAAAGATGAGCTGCCAGTCACATAGTTACATATAGTGTAAATTACAGCCTATGCCCATACTATTCAAATCACGCAGGCTGCCTTGCACACTCCGTGTGACTGGCACCAAATCTATATGCAATTAGAACTCTATCCTGTCACCCGCTTCATGATTAGTAGGTGTGCGAGTGGTTGTTCATCAGTATTTTGTACTTGTGCAACCTCCACTACAATGGTATTGTGGCATTTTTTCATCCAATCGCGCATTACTAACGTATGTACACATGGACAGAACAAGCTGTGTGAACACACCCAAACTGTCCGCACTTTGCACCTTGGGAAGTTCTCCCACGTAACAGTCGGGCTTTTATGGTCTCCTGTTGAGAATGGATTTTTTTTTTGAAGTGGTTGGTACTATAGAAATTATTATTATTATAATACACACGGTATACAGTTGTATACATATCAAAGTGATATTACTGTTAATCCTCCTGTGTATGTGAATACCCATAACGTCCGCTTTATTTACTCTATCAGCACATGCCAAGGCACATTACCCTGCCATTACTATTAGGAAATACCACCACCATGAAGGGGTGTACTTGGTCTACAGCAATGAAATCTAAGGGGTTAAATGTTGGGTTTATCACAATCTCAGCCACAGCAGCAGGGCGCCAGCAGTAGAAAACAGCTAAGAATTTCTGATAAAACTATTAAAATTTAAAATCTTTTTTTGCATTAAACCTGATTACTAAAGCTTCCTTAAAATCTAAAAATTCAGGCACAAATGTACCTAAACCATGGACAAGTCTCTATAAAACACTTTATACAGTGGTTCAAATGACCTTGAGAAACAATATTTTTCAACATACAATGGGCCTCTTATCAAAATGGTCTACTAATAAAACGGTCTATGTAGCACAGAACAATCAAAGCTTAGGTATCATTTTCGGAATTTTTCTTGGAAAATGAAAGCAGAGCTCTGATTGGTTGCTATCTGCAAAAAAGTCCGTTCTACTATTAGGGTATGTTCATACAATGTTTTTCAGAGCCAAAACAGATCCAAAAAAACGTATCTAACAATGTGCAGTTTGATTTACATTGGTTTCAATGTAACACACGCATCTCCGTCCAGACGAGTGATCACTGCTGCTTGTTTACTTGCGTCTTTTCGATGCGATTTTCGGATCCGTTTTAAGAATGGACATGCCAATTCTACTTGCGTTTTATGCAAGTGGAATCACCATAGGAAACAATGGAGTGCGCTTTTGGAGCCCGAAAAACAGATCCAAAAGCACAACATACTTTTAGGTATGTTTTGGATGCGCTTTTGATACGAAACGCGCATCCGAAAAACGCACTGGATTAAATTTTGAAGTGTTATACACTAAATCGGCCGCTAGAGGTCTCATTTGATATAGGAAACGGTTTGAAATTTAGTAACCTAATGACACACATTAGGAAGCCCACTAGGGGAGCTCACAGCATTTTACATGTGTTTCCTAGGAAGCCTAAGGTCATGTTAACACAGCTTATTTGGGCACGTATTTCAGCCCGTAATTTGCGGTGTACTATGCGAATTACGGGCTGAAATACAGCCCAGTCCTTACGGTAATCCACAGTTCTCATAGAGAACTATGGATTACGTCTCCTCTCCCCGCTCGGCGAATCCGCCGTGGGAGAGGGGAGGGGCGGGGGGGGGGTTTAAGTGACATGTCATTTACTAGCGCCGCTAGTAATGATAGTCTATGGCCGGCGCAATTAAGCTGTGTGAACATGGCCTAACAGAGGACGCTATAACAGCATTTTACATGTGTTTAATCTTATAAATCACTTTTTATATATTGAATGATATAAAAGCAGTTATTTAGTATAGAATGGGTGTTTATAGAAATTATAGAAGTTTTTAATAATAAACTTATAAATGTTTTAGATGTTTTAGTTTATTGTAGAATGTTGAATGGTTTTAGTATTATACTGAAACCACTCAACATTCTATAATAAACTATCTAAAACATTAATAAATGTATTATTAAAAACATCTATAATTTCTATAAACACCCATTATTTACTAAAATATTACTTTTATATCATTCAATACATATAAATGTAAGTGATTTATAAAAAGTGATAAGAATAAACACATGTAAAATGCTTGCTGTCATAGCGCCCTCTATTAGACTTCCTAGAAAACACATGTAAAATGCTGTGAGCTCCCCTTAATGGGTTTCCTAATGTAGGTCATTAGGTTACTAAAGTTCAAACAGTTCTTCTAGATCAAATGAGACCTCTACATACATACATATGTAAGGGTATAGTATATTACACTAAATATTCTACCTTTTCAAACTACAACCTATGTATATATATATATCTAAAAATGGATAAAAAAAAAAACAAAAAAAAAAAAAAACACGCATCGAAAATGCATGCAAAACGCATCCCAAAAAAGTTTTGGGGATGCAGTTTCTCTTCTGGTAAAAAATAGATCCAAAACGTCGTGTGAACATACTCTTAGACAGTTATGATAGATAAGGCCCAATTTATTTTCCTTCGGCCACTGTAATCATATCTCATTTCCAACACCACAGACATTACCCATTTGCAGTCGCATATAACTGACTGGAAGAGGAAGCCAATGATCATGGGTATTTCAATAGTAAAAAAAACCCTGTATTTCTGAAGTGCATGCAGTGATTGCGGTCTAGTAGCGAGACACTGCAGTACAGTACTACATGTCCTGTTCTGCTCTTTACATGTATTAGTGAAGTGCATGCAGTGATTGGAGGTCTATCGCGCCTCTCTACAATACAGTATGGTACTACATTTCCTGTACTGCTCTTACATGTATTAGTGAAGTGCATGCAGTGATTGGAGGTCTATCGCGCCTCTCTACAATACAGTATGTTACTACATTTCCTGTACTGCTCTTACATGTATTAGTGAAGTGCATGCAGTGATTGGAGGTCTATCGCACCTCTCTACAATACAGTATGGTACTACATTTCCTGTACTGCTCTTACATGTATTAGTGAAGTGCATGCAGTGATTGGAGGTCTATCGTGCCTCTCTACAAAACAGTACGGTACTACATGTTCTGTACTGCTCTTACATGTATTAGTGAGGTGCATGCAGTGATTGGAGGTCTATCGCGCCTCTCTACAATACAGTACAGTACTACATGTTCTGTACTGCTCTTTACATGTATTAGTGAAGTACATGCAGTGATTGGAGTCTAGTAGTGTCTCTCTACAGTAGAGTGTGGTACTATATGTCCTGTTCTTTACATGCATTAGTGATGTGCATGCAGTAGTGAGACACTACAGTACAGTGCGGCACTACATGTTCTGTACTGCTCTGTGTAATGAGGAGTTGCTCCTCCAAACACCATGTGAGAGTAGATCCCTTCTATTTTACTGGTACACTGTATGTACTATATAGAATCCTTAAACATTTCTTGTCCCAACAAAGGAAGTGATTTAGCTTCTGACTTTCATATGTAAAGATTTGCTGTATCTGTGTAATCTTTTGGTTTTTGGTTGACATGTTGGGACTTTGTAATTAATTACCATATACCATATGGTTATGGTTCTAATACTTTAATGAACAATTGTCATCAACTTTAGGGACAACTGTATAGCTTCATGGATCCGTGAGTGTGACAAAAGGATGGGGGTACAGAGTCGATATTGGGGGCTGAGTAACCTATTAGGTTAAGATTTTAGTAAAATGATTGTGATGTGCAAAGTTTCTGGAATTGCCTTTAAATCCCACAGAATTACTATTCGGTCAATGTGTAATTTGTAGTCAAGCCGTGTAATAGGCCTGGGGTCTTCATTCTACCTTCCTGAATATGATGAAGGTTAATAAAGAGGTGCTTTGAAAACAGAGCATTTTGTGTGTATTGTAGTCAGTCAATGCTCGGCTTCTCTAATATCCCCCTCCTAGTTCCACAGCACAAAGCCTAGTGCAGAATGTCGCAGCATACAGAAAACGAAGAACGAAGCTTGCAGCTCTGGAGGCAGAAAGTGAAAAGCCAGCTTTTCCGTGCCAGGAGCTGCATTCTCTAAATCACCTTCATGTAGCTAAAAACAAGGTCCACAAAGACCTCCTTGTTTCTTGAACACAGAGAAGTGCGTTACCTAGGTAACCGTTTTGCTTGAAAAAGGCGTCTATCCAATTGCTCTGTGTTCTGGCATAAATGTCAGGAATAAACACAGCCTTATCCTGTCTTCCGCCGACCACGGTGCCCTTTAAACGTCCACAGTTAACAAGTTCCTCCAACAGAGCTGAAAAAGGCAAGCGTTTCTTTAAAGCATGTCTAAATGGCCCTTCTTAATTATCAGAGTAGCCATACAAATGAAAACTGGACTGGAAAGGTAACCTCTAGATAATTAGATCAGAAGATGGATGTAACATTACAGGGCAAAAGTGGGACCCATGCTTATGGCAGCCAAAGGCATCCGAATTATTTCCTGCATAGTGACAACTCCTCTCTTAAAACCTACACCTCTCTTTTGCTCCTAAAGACTCGAAACAGCATTAGATTATAGTCACTTATAATACCCGTTAATGGAGGCTGTGTAATATTTTAATTCCCCTAGCACTGATGGGTTTCCTGTTTATACATGTGGACAAAATTGATGGTACCCTTCAATTAAAGAAAAAAAAAACACACACACACAATGGTCACCAATATAACTTGAAACTGTAAAAAGAAATAATACATTAAAAAAAACAAAAAACGTGGAAATAAAAAACGGACATTGCTTTTGAATTGGGGTTCAACTTGAAAAAAAAAAAAAAAAAAAAACAACACTAAATGAAACTAGCCTGGACAAAAACGATGGTACCTCTAGAAAAGACTGAAATAAATTGGACTTTAGGGAGATGTAAAACTAAGCTGTGATCTGTAATTAACATCACAGATGTCTTCAAACTTATAATCAGTCAGTCTGCCTATTTAAATGGTGAAAAGTAGTCGTGCTGTTTGGTATCATAGTGTGTACCACGCTGAACATTGACCAAAGGAAGCTAAGGAGAGAGTGGTCTCAGGAGATAAAAAGAAAATAATTAAGACAAATGTGTTAAATGTGAAGGCTATCAGACTATCTTAAATCAGCTTGATGTTCCTGTTACTACAATTGCACATATTATTCAGACCTTTAAGGTCTATGGGATTGTAGCCATCCTTCCTGGACATGACCTCAAGAGAACAACTAGGGACAAATTGAAGAGACTGATAATATGAATGGTAGCCCAGAACAACTTCCAAAGAGATTAAAAGTGAACTTCAAGGTCAAGCTACATCAATGTCAGCTTCCATGATCCGTTGCGGTCTCTGCAAAAGTGGACTTATGGAACACAACAGAGTAGTAAACCATTGTTGAAAGCAAATCACAAAAAAGCAAGACTTGAAATTTATCAATATGCATTTTGACAAACCACAAATCTTCTGGGAGAATGTCTTTTGGACAGGTGAAAAATAACTGGAGTTTTTTGGCAAGTCACATCAGCTCTCTGTTCATAGACACAAAAATTACACAGTAAAAGAACATTGTCCCTATTGTGAAATATGGAGGAGGTTACTTATGTTTTGGTGCACCTGGCACACAGTGTCTTGAAACTGTGCAGGGTACAATAAAATCTCAAGGCATTCTGGAGCAAAATGTGCTGCCCAGTGTCAGAAAGTTTGGTCTCAGTCACAGGTCATGGGTCCTCCATCAGGGTAATGACCAAAACACACAGCTATAAACATCCAAGGATGGCTAAGAGCAAAGCATTGTATTGTTCTGAAGTGCCTCCTATGAGCCCTCATCTAAATCCTATTGAACATCTGTGCAAGGAGCTGAAACATGCAGTCTGGAGAAGTGACCCTTCACACCTGAGACAGCTGGAGCAGTCTGTTCCCGAGAAGTGGGCCAAAACATTTGAGGACAAGTGCAGAAGTCTCATTATACTTTGTAAGATTTCTGTAACTCTTAAAGTTAAAGGTACCATCATTTTTGTCCAGCTCAGTTTCATTAGTGTTTTTTTTTTTTCATTTTTCAGTTGAACCACAATTCAAATGCAACATCTGAATTTCATTATTTGATTTTAAGTAAATTGTTTATTAATTTAGTTAGTCTCAAGTTCTCTCAGTGACCATTATAGGTTTTTCTTTAACTGAAGGGTTTCAACATTTTTGTCCACGTGTCTCTGGTTTGCATGTTCTGTCGTTCTTGATATGAAAACAACCGACCAACAAACAGACCAGAAAAGTCTTTTAGTTTTTGCCTCCCGCTTTTAAACAGACATAACTTTATTTTTTTCTATGACGCAGTTATATAAGGACTTGTTTTATGCAGACGTATTTTTTTTGGAGGGGAGAGGGGCATAGGTTGAGTTTACATATAAACTACTGTTTTTTTTTCTTCATTTTTTTTAGATAATTTTTTCCCCATTCACATTTCACACTAAATCAGTCAGATCAATTCTACAGGTTACCACGGTCATGTAGATACCTAATATGTGTAATGCATGCACAATCATTTTTTATTAATTATTTATTTTTATGTATATGTTTCCACAGTTTATTTCTTTTTTATCCCGTTAAGTGATAATTATTTGTACGCTTTTTATTTATTTAGTTTTTTACACACTTGTAATGTATTCATACATTCTTGTATGCCAATACATCACACTCTGTGACAGTATGATACAGGCTGATGTCAGGGCAACACACAGTGTGAATACAAATAATCTAGTGAAAAATATGGCTCCACTAAGCCAAATATATTGTATAAGGAGTCCAAAAAATAAAGACAAAGGCTATATAAAAAGGACTACTTCTAAAACACAGATTTTGATACTGGATTCATTAAAAATGCTGATAAATGACAACACACAGTGTGCCCTGACAGCAGACTTACTATACACACAGCCCTGGGGCTACTCTAAGTCCCCAGGCATGACTGTATAGATATTCCCCAGGCTCTATAAGGCAATGTGAATACTGGGAGCAGAGGCACGGACCATGGCACATAAAGGGTTAAACACTACTGATCGAAGGTTTCCTGTGGTCCCTGCTGTTCAGAGACTGCTCTGGGAGTGGAGCTGTTAATTATAGCTCTGTTCCAAGCGCAGTTGCAACCTGCGTTGACAGAGAACATGCACCGCCCACCATTAAAAGACAGTGGGTGGGCGTTAAGGGGTTAATGTCTACAGAGAACCCATTTCCTTTTTGTTTCTAGCTAATAGACTTGTAATGGTGAATTCAAACAAAAATGGTAGTTGATCCTTTTTAGAATTGTATTTTTTAAATAAATCATAAGAGTAGAGGAGCCAAACTAAAAGACTTACAGTACAGGAGATGCTCTGGGAAACCATACTGAGAAATCAAACCGATTACTGGTGTGGGCCTAAAATAGAACAAATAAGAACACAGATTATGATTGCATTTGTTTGATTTTATTAGCTAAAAAGGAGTTGGCTAGATTCTAGAGAAATGTTTAAAAGTGCTTTACAACAAGGTGCTGGTATAGGAAACAGCCTCACTCCTTCCTGCAACACTCAAACTGAAGCCCCCCCACCACCCATGGGTATATCGTTTAAACCCTGGATGTGGTCATCACCATAGCACGCAAGATTGCAACTGTCCAAAGTCACATTACCTGTGACCACCTCTCTGTCTGTGTTCTCTTCTGCACAGGCACCAAAATCACTCCGCCCAGGAATAACAGGAGATTTTGTTGCCTGTATCTGCGCATATGTTCAGTGCCTACCAGGGCTGTGGAGTCAGAGTCTGAGTCGGTGGCTATTTTGCAGGAGTCGGAGTCGTCATAAAATATATAATTAGTTGGTCCAGTTAGTTCGATGCAAAGAGCAAGAGAAATTGGGTCCGGCCAGTGCTACTGCTCCCATATCTTCAGCCTCATCACATGAGGAGTGTAATTGATGACATGGAGCAGGCAAAGCACTGCTCCTAGGGGTAAAGGTTCTGCTCCCATGGCAAACAGATTTCAGCAAATTTTTCACCTGCTTTCAAAGAAGTAGAAGAGTTCAACCATTCATCAAAACTAACTGTGGCTGAGGCAATTCCTTTATACCCTGACATAGTTAGAAATGTTGTCCCTGTGGTCACCGCTTTGCCCCCAACCAAAGTTAGTGTAGAGAGGCTGTTCTCTAGCCTGGAAATAATGAGATCAGATGTGAGGTCATGTATGCAGGATCTGATGGAGGCAATACTATTTCTCGGATGAAATTCAGAGACTCCACAAATGTTCCTGCAGTGTTTTGCATATTTACAATTTACAAGTCCTAAAGTAATGTCCAATAAATATATTTTACACTGAGAAGCAAAAGGGTAACAATGTTTTGAACTTGTGACTTTCAGACTCCATATCTCAACCTCCTACATCTTGAGCTACTTATTTTATAACGTCATTTACTACTTATACAAATGTGACTTGCAAGTATTTAGCATCTGCTTAGTTACAGTTTTGCTCCTAAAAATCAAAGTGTTGATTTCTATTATTTTGTTAGTATTTGGGAAATCCACCTTTGGTTTTCAATACTGCCTGAATCCTTCTGGGCTCTGGATCAGATTCAAGCACATCTTGACCAAAATCTGATCCCAGGTCTCTTCTACACCTTCCCAATGTTGGTGCAGACTGGACTTGGATACAAATACAGATTTTTCTTCAACTCTACCCCCAAGTGTTCAAAAGATCAAAACATTGTTACCCTTTTGCTTGTCAGTGTTTGTTCTACCTAAATAGCTTGATTATTGTATCATAAGGTGATAAACAGCCTGATGGGACCATTTTACTACAGTAAAGTTATCACTTAAACATGTGCTATGCATGAGGGAGTCGGAGGTTTGGGAAATTGAGGAGTCGGAGTCGGGGCTTCCGCTTGCCGACTCCACAGCCCTGGTGCCTACACAGAAAAGAAAGCAGCAGGAAATATGGTAATGTGGAGGTGTTGAACATTACTTATAACCAGAGATACTTCTGAGTAAGAATCATTTACCATAGCGGTCTGGAAATCTATACTATCTAAGATGTCCAAAAACACTGTATCAGTGGCCTTCCCCTTTGTACACAGCCCTCATACAGTTTTTCCCCAATAGATGCTTTCTGGTCTGTTTTTAATCTGTGTTAAACCTAAACCTTTTTTTTTTTTTATTATATGTTTTGTTTTTTTTTTTTTTTTTTAACTATGGGCACCACATTTGCCCTACAATAGTCCTTTGGCATGTGTATGTAGCCAATCCCAAAACAATCCAATAGCCTTGCTCAACTTGAAATAGGCTAGGAAGCATCATTTGACTAACACCCCTGCTCTGGGTTCTTCAAGAGAATTTACACTTGTAATAGAAAAAGATTTTGTGACCAACTTTCCCTATATAGTAAAAGGCATCTATAGTACACACCCCACTGTGTTTACTACAAATGAGAAAATAGAGTGGCAGGCTCTCTTAAAATGCCATCTTGTTCCCTCCCTGATCTGTGATCTTGTGATTTCTTGGATCGTTAAATCTTTCTATCAACACAACCCATTCCCTGATTCCCCATGGTGTATATGTGTGTGAAACAAACCATCTTACCTTGTAATTGCAGTGAAAAGTCCTCGGATGCGTGCCTTATGGCGGGCTACAAATGTCTCGGTATAAATTATACCCTTATCCTCCTGATCAAACTTTCCTTGAATAATACTTCCAAGCCTTAATGTCAATGACTGCAATTAAGAAATACCTTCAGTAAGCAAAAGTGAGTGCCCGATCAACATTTGAAAATTCAATAGCCAACTTCAAGATACTTCTGTGATCTATGAGACGTAATCGACTTTGAAAGTAGTTGTGCAGTATATAAAAATAATGAAGGCACTGCTGGCCACACAAAAAAAAAAAAAAAAAAAAAAAAACTCATCTCCCTCCTCAACTTTGTTCCAGCGCCGGCTCTGCCTATCCCTCCCTGGTGGTCTTTTTGCTTCTTATCTCTGGTTAGATGGATGGTCATCGTGACACTGTCTTACATCATCGTCTCTCCCTGATCTTCTGTTTTCTTCTTGGCTCTGGTTAGATGGATCGTCATCGTGCTACTGCCTTAAACCATTGTCTCCCCCTGGTCTTCTATTTACTTCTTAGTTCTGGTTAAATGGATTTGTCATGGTTACATCATTGACTCTCCCTGATCTTCCGTTTACTTCCTGGCTCTGGTTAGATGGATGGGTTTTATTCGTTTTGGGGGCCACCACCTTACATTACGTCTCTCCTGATCTCCGTTTACTTCCTGGCTCTGGTTAGATGGATGGTCATCGTGCCACCACCTTATATCATCGTCTCTCCCTGATCTTCCGTTTACTTCCTGGCTCTGGTTAGATGGATGGTCATTATACCACCACCTTATATCATCGTCTCTCTCTGATCTTCCGTTTACTTCCTGGCTCTGGTTAGATGGATGGTCATCGTGCCACCACCTTACATTATCGTCTCTCCCTGATCTTCCGTTTACTTCCTGGCTCTGGTTAGATGGATGGTCATCGTGCCACCACCTTATATCATCGTCTCTCCCTGATCTTCCGTTTAATTCCTGGTTCTTGTTAAATGGATCATCTTTGTGCCACTGCCTCGCATCATCGTGGCTGTAAACATGATGTTGGATGGAGCCAGGAAGAAAACAGTCAGCACTAGAAGGCCAGCAGTTCCTTGACTATTTTTTATGTATCAGGCAAACAGCAAGTTCCCACAGGACACATTTGGATATGTGGGTGAAATAGAGGGTATGTTTTACTCAGGACCCTGCTGCAAGCCAGAGCTCGAAAGGACACTGCATACCTATGTTTTATATTTATGTTCCATATATTACTGGATGTCATTAAATGCTTTATATCTACTGTAGTAGGAGATAGTAAGTGACCACCCACTGCAGTGGGTCGCAACTAGGAGAAGTTTTAAATGGGACTATGCCCATTAACACCTTAAGGACCCGGCGTTTTTTTTTTTTGCGACATGTTCGTTTTCCCCAACACGCCATCTGAAAGCCAAAACTTTTTTATTTTTACATATACATAGAAATATGAGGGCTTTTATTTTTCGGAACAAGATGTACTTTCTAATGGTGTTATTCACTGTACTATAGAATATACTGGGAAACCGCAAAAAAATTCCAAGTGGGACAAATTGTGAAAAAAAACCCGGATTTTCGCCATGTTTCTGGGTATTTTGCTTTTACGGCGTTCGATCTTCGGTAAATATAATGTGTTATCTGTATTCTACAGGTTGTTACGCATCCGGCAATACCAAACTTGTAGGGTTTCTGTTATGTTTTGGTGCGACCAGTCACTTTTTTGTACTAACTCCTACGGACGTCAGTGAGTGGGCATTTTTTGCGGGCTGAATTGTACTTTTTATCGCTAGCAGTTTGGAATGCATGCGACTTTTTTGATCACTTTTATTCCATTTTTTGAGTGACGTAAAATGACCCAAAAACGCAATTTTGGCGTTTGGAATTTTTTTTCTTCTACGGTGTTCAGCGTACAGGATAAATGATGTTATTTTTATAGATCGGACTTTTTCGGACGTGGCGATACCAAATATGTCTAACTTTTTTATTATTTTAATGATTTTATTTGTAAAATGGGGATAGGGGGGTGATTTGAACTTTTAATACTTTTTTTTGTACTTTAAAACTGTATTTTTAATTTTTTTTCCCACTGTAACATTTAGTCCCCCTATGGTGCTTGACCACTAGGGGGGCGTGATTGTTAATACAGCCTAATGCATTGAATAGGCAATGCATTAGGGTGTACAAAGATGGCGGTTTCCCCACTTCCTGTCTACGGCCGGAAGTGGGGCAAACCGGGAAATGTAAGTGACGGGAGCCTTCCCTCGGCTCCCCACTGCCGTGTCCGGTCGTCGGATCGCCGCAGCTATGCTGCGGTGATGCCGATGACCCTGACGATCGGTGCGCGGCATCGATCGTTATTTAGTCAGACGGCGTGTCAGACGGGTTAAACAGCGGCAGAGGGCGACGCTGTTACTGCCGGGTGTTAGCGGCGATCAGCCGCTAACACCCGGCGGCTGTGCGGGGGAGGGGGGGGGGGGGGAGGAGGGTCGCGGAGCGATCCCCCTGCAAAGCCCCTTAGCGGCCCTGGGACGTACTCATAAGTCCAGGGTCGTTAAGCGGTTAAAGGGGTGGTACACTTTAATTTTTTTTTACTATTATTAGCATACTAGTGTCCATTTAAAATTAAAAAGTTATACTCCCTTCTCCTCTCATCTCGGATCCAGTGCTGCGCTGTCCTCACTCTCCGACGATATTGTGTTTGCTTCCGAACAGAAAGTCACCGCTGCAGCAGCCACGTGTCACTGCCTGACATCACTGTTTAGACAGCTCACTTCCGAACGGTAACATGTGACTGCTGCAATGGCAACATCCCATTCAGAGGCAGCAAGAAGTTAATAGAAGACTGGCGGAGAGTGAAGACAGCGCAGCACTGGATCCAAAGAGTATAACTTTCCTCATTTTAAATGAGCACCAGTATGAGAATGATAAATACTGAAATGGACAACCTCTTTACAGTGTATGATCCAATGACATCCAAGTCTCTCAATCCAATTACATTTATAGATTAATTTGTGGTGAAATCAGCTGATTATATACATGTAAAATATGGCCAATACTGTAGAGGTTAAGTACTAGATTATGTTTACCCTGAGAACTATATTCCAGTAAATGTCTACAGTGAGAAGCATCAGATTTATGCCCTAATGCAGTAGCAGTAAGAAATACAGAGCTGCTGAAATACAGCTCTGGTGCAGTCCTTTATCACCTCTGTCAGGAAGTCTCCAGGAAGGTTGTATGTCTTGCATAGTTCTGATATAGTCACTTGGCCGGCTTCTTGCAATTTATCATTAACTTCTTCAGCTATCTGGTCCAGATACTTGCTAAAAAAAACAAGAAATATGGATTGGTATGCGTCATGCTTACAAGAATGGAAATCTCAGAGACATAGTTTGCTATGGCCCCGTGGGTAAATTTCTAAATAAAAACAAATTTATAAACTACTCATATGACACTTAACTCTACAAAGGGTAGTTTCCGTAGTCTTTACTACAACAGCGCCATCATTTATATAGCACGACTTATTCCTTAAGAGGATGATGTATTTCCAGTGATAATACATCAGTAGGCTTTATCCCTTAAGGGGTTTTTTGGTTGAAGTAGCTGTAGAAAGGATTTTTTTTTTTTTTTTTATCCCAAGATAGGATGTAGGTTTTTAAAAAACAAAAAACACAACCCATAAAGGAATATACAGGCATAAAGGTTTGCATTTGATTTAGGTTTAGCTTTCAGTACGGGGAGATTGTAGAGTAAACGCACTATTGATGTCCTATTTTTTTTCCCCGTATGTGATTATTTTGTTGGCAGCATTATATTTTTTTAAAAAGTTATTTATTCCAGGGCAGTGATTTCCAGCCAGGGTTCCCTGGGGCTGCTTGGCACATGACCAAGGTTTCTCCAGGAGATCTATCACTTTTACAGCATAGATTGCAAACTAAGACTGTAGATGCTTGACGGATACAGAGAGAGCAGTCAACAAGCCTATATCAAAACACAAAATGATACTTTACACCATATTTTGTGGAGTAGGAATGCGATTATGGATTCCCTAAGAGTGAATTAAAATGTTATGGTTCCCTCACAGTAATAAAGCTGGAGTCACTGCCTTAGGAAACGTCCCACCTAAAAATCCATTTAAAGGACCTGCTTACTCTTCTATTATACTGCATCACCACAGGTCATAAAAACACCATGGGACAGGACTAAAGGCCAGGCTTAGTGTGACTCCGGTACAAATAAGTTTCTACTTTTTAAGCTACACAGCTGTACAATGTAGTTGAGTTGGTCAGGCTGCATTTTGATGTACATTTTGCACACTTTGTATATTGCAGAAGAGATGTAAACTCATGCACACGATTATGTATGGGGTCAGCAATATATGCTTTTCTGTGGATCTACTGGTTTCCTATATGTCCGTGACACTGGTAATTCTTTGTGGGTGTTGGATGCACCTATAGGACATCTTGGTTTTATCCTGTAACACATGTAGGTACTCCATCTGCCCATTTACACATCTTTTAATATTTTCACCAAGAAGATGAGTAATAAAACTACTCTGTGATGGGTTTTTTGGGGTTGAAATAGGGGACTCTTTCAGTCACAAACTACCCCAAACACAACCATGGTGGAAATGTGTCTGGTGCTATGAGTAAGCTATGTACTTACTTTACATTTGCTCAAAGGTTTGTACAAGCTTTTTGTTATTATACAAATTGATATTTATCCCTATAATGCTTAGCATTTGCTCATAGGTATTTTTTATGTGCTTTATGTTATTATACCATTTGATATTTATCACGATAATGGTTTTCACTTTCTTTAGAATTTCTTTTTATTACAGCCTGTATATATGCCAGTGACATATTTTAGTCCACTCTCTACATCATTTTGCAGAAAACTTTTTTTTTAAATATTCTTAACTTTATATGTTTAAAAAATTCATATTTATTATCTGGCTCTATTCTTGACTCATTCTGTTATAAAGATGGTTTGCAATACCAAAAATTTTATATATATATATATATATATACATACATATATATATATATATATACATACATATATACACACACAAACATACACATTTTATTTAAAATTTTCTATGCCATGGCAATGTTGATCATGCTTTCACTAAGGGTCTTGTCTTGAGCCTGTAAGATTCAAAGCTCAAACATACACATTAAACAAGGGTGTCCCACGATGCCCTTCTTATTGCCTGCTTAATTGCCCTAAACAGGTGAGAAATGGTTCTGTATACTCTTTTCATGCTAGTTATAGACTCAAAAGGGATTTGTTATAGTATTATCTGGAGTATTTAGAATTACCTGCTAAAGGCTATATGTCCCTTATGACCCTGATGGAAAAAGTAAACATGCTTGTTTTTTAGGATGTCACACCTACAATAGATCTATAGGGCGACATGTATGAACAGGGCTGGACTAGATATCTGGTGTTTTTTTAGCCCGATATCAGGCGCAGTCCCGTTCATACATTTTTAAACCTCCCGCACGCCGCTCTCAGGAGTAGTACATAGCACCTGCTGCGCTTTGTAATAGGCATGGTCTCGGGGGGCTCACTAGAACCGTAGCACAGCTACATATTTATAGCTTCGCTACGGCATTTCTGGGCGCATTACAGCTGGAACAGGTATATCACTTTCAAAGTGGTATACCTGATTCAGAATTGTCGTACAAGCGTTAAAATGCACCCGATTTATGACCCGCTGTATAGCGGGTTCATAAATCAGGCACATTGTAGACTTATGTTAGGCGCATGAAATTTGTCGTGTGAACGCAAAATTTCATACATGTTGCCAATACTGTCTAAATCTTTCAGTACCAGCACCGATACAGACATATAATATTATATAAAATAGAATCTTAAAATCTTCTGTGGCATAATATGTATTGCAAATTCTATTCAATCTAGGTGGGTTTTTTTCCCCTTTCTATACATCATAATGATATGGCCCCGTGCACACCACATATTTTTCCCATTGCGAAAAAAAAAAAAAAAAAATCAGTCATGTATCCACAACAGATTGAGGTGAAAGCCTTAGATTTCTGCCACAGATTTTGCCAGGGTTGTGGACCCGGACTGCCCCTGCTTAAAGATTCCACATGGAATCCTTGTTGAAAATAAGTCAATGTGTTACATTTTTTTTTGTGCACTTAAAAACCAGTGGCATATAAGCTATGGCACAGATTCCCACTAGATACAATGGGACGTGGAGTCAGCTGTGTAAATGCAGCCCAACACTGCGTAAAGGGTAAACAATTCTCATTAACAAAAATCCCTAAAGCTATGTTCACATGACTTATACTGGGACGTATCTCGCCCCGTATTTCACGCCGTACTGCGTGAAATACGGGGCGAGATACGTCCCAGTCATTACGGTAATCCACAGTTCTCATAGAGAACTATGGATTACGTCTCCTCTCCCTGCTCGCACAATACGCCGCAGGGGGAGAGGAGTGACATGTGAATTACCAGCGGCGCATACGAAGGTCTCCCGCTACCGAGCACACGCCGTAAATGCGGGCGAAATACGTCCCCACAATTACACCGTGTGAACATAGTCTAAAAGTGTATGAGATTCCCATGGTTCATAGTAAAACTCTATTGCTAATAGTATATGATAATTCACATGTATAACTGCCGATAGTCACGGTTCTAAAAGGCAATGATCTGCAATTAAAACTAAACTAAGAACACTATATTACGATGTCATAGTCATTTATACAGTCAAGGTGATTTCACGAGCCTGTGCTAGTTTAAACACACAAGTTCTAAGATTCTCACTACAAAGATAACCTGCTTCATTCTATTATATCATTACACAGTATCATATAGTGCAAGCTTACTTACTTATCTACCAGCTGCCCAAGCACCAGCTGAACACTGTCATCTTCTTTCACAAGCTCATTGGCTCGACTCGAAATGTGAATCAGGTCAACATTGATGACCTGTTAATAAGACATCAAATATTAAACACGCCACATAAGCTTTTGGAATAAAAGGACGTAATTGTATGACCATATAATCACAGTATTTGGTGAACACAACAGGCTATGAAGACAATAACATCCTTATATGTATAGGAGATATACAAAGACCTCACCGAGACTGCAACCGCCTCTTAAAGACTAGGCGCTCCCATTTGAAAATGAAGTAGAAAGAAAGCAGAATGGAGTATAAAATCTCTCCACTGAATTTATATTTTCTGCATTGGGTAGACAATATGACCTAATGAATATTAAAGTGCACCACCTATACAGATATACCATCTGGACTTGATGATTAGCTACATCCTTTGGCTCTAGGATCCCTTATGAAATGATCATTGTCCACTTATGTGGCTTAGGGGTCATCACATGGGCACAACTCACTGCAGGTTGAGGAATAACAGTTGGGACTAGACTAATGACTGTCAGATAACTGCACCCTGTGCCTCTTATAGGGGCTTCGAGGGAGCTCAGCTTATGGGGTCCAGTATTAATACCGAATACATCAGTATGACAGCTATGCATCTGAATGACCCAGATGTTAGCCTTAGGGCTCGTTCACACGGCTGATTCTGGGACCGATTTCAGCCGTATTCCGCGCCGTATTTGCGCTCCAATACGGCTGAAATCCGTCCCAGGCATTACGGTAATCCACAGTTCTCAAAGAGAACTATGGATTCCGTCTCCTCTCCCCGCTTGGCAGATTCGCCGAGCGGGGAGAAAGTGACATGTCAATTATTTACGGTGTGTACACCGTGAATAATAAATGTCTATGGGGCCGGCGAGGAGCTGGCCACCTGCCCCCGCTCCATGGCAGCCGGCGTAATTTTGGGGGGAGAAATACGTCCCCGCATTTACGTCGGCAATAAGCCGTGTGAACTAGCCCTTAGAACGGCATTGTTACATTAGAACTTAACAGTATCCAGGTTTCACAAATATGATAAAGCAATATTTGTTTAATAGATGAACATTCTGGCTTCATGAATACCTCAAATAAACAATAGAAACCCATTTTAAATGGCACCCATGTGGCACATCAAATAGAGGGGGGGGAAAAAAAAAAATAAACACACAAAACATTTAGTAAAATACCATGGGATCGCTTGATTCAAGATTTTTTTCCTCTTGGTGTTTTCATGTCCACTCATTCCTGGGCTTATTTACTTCTTCTAGTCCTTTCTTTCACATTTTTTTTTTTGTGATACTCATGAAATTCCTCTATTTCAGGAGGGGGGTGGGGGGGGGAGGGAGGTTACTAGCTATTGTTCTGTGGTATGTCTTGTGCAGTTTTGTATTGGGAGACACCACTCCATGACATCTATTTGATTTTTCAATGTAATACCTCATTTAAAATTTTGTAACCAGGTGAATATCCCTATGGGACCCTATGGGATTTGAGGTTTTGTATACATCTAGCAATAAGAGATTAATCATTGTGTATAATGATTTTTGTGCATTGTAGTTGAAAAGTGGCAGATTGTGAGGGAATGACACGGTGTAGTAGGAATAATATTGTGGGGCCGCACTTGTTCAGGGCGGGTGCTCCGCTTTTGGGAGGGTTAGAAAGTATCAATAATAGGGGCAGGTTTAGCTGCTATTTATCTTGCACCACTGTTTGGTTCACTTACAAATAGTGTGTTCCGGTTTGGTTCAATACCCTACTAACCCTGATTCATCTTTGGATTATTTCTGCTTAACTGTAAGTGATTTTATGTATATGTGTCTGACCTTATATTGGTGATTCACTGAAGATTTTTTGTTGATGAATATTTTAATATACATCAGTAAAAGGTATTTTTTAAACCACTTATTTTTCTGTGATTAGTTCAGGTGATTATCTTGTCAACATTGCCTTGTACTTCTTTAGTATTGCTTTATTTGCCTTCTGTTACTTTATATATGGTGAAAAAAAATTTCCAAAAAAGCATTTTGCAGGTCTAAAACAAATAAAAGAACAAATTTAACAATACAAATTACTTTGCGTTAAATATTAGGAGACCTTACTGAGTTGCGAGGCTTGACAAACTGAATGAAACATGCTCTCTAAAAGAGAAATGTCAACTGAAGCAATGGAAAGGATAATAAAACTTAAGGAGCAAGACAAAAGATGTTGGTTGTTCCCAGCCAGTGTGTTAAATCTTGGAATTTATATATATATACACACACACACACACAAAGAAAACCATCAAAGAATCAGGATAAAAAGTGATATGCCCTTAAAATACAAATGAAGCAAATTCAAAAGAATAGATGGATATAGGAGTCAGTTTGTTACAGAAATGAAGAAAAAAAAAAAATCAGCTGAATGAAATGGCATTTAAATGTCAGTAAGTCAAACGAAAACAAGGTTATAGTGAAGAAACCATAGAAATCATGGAGTGTGCTTGATTGGATGAAAGTCATCTTGGATCATCATAATTCTGCTGTGCTTAAAGTGATGATGATGCTGCTATTCTAATGAAATAATATACACTGCTCAAAAGTAACTCCAAGTCAATCACACTTCTGTGAAATCATCCCGACCAGCTATGAATCAACACAGATTGTGAATCAATTTCTCCTGCTGTTGTGCAAATGGATCAGAAAACAGGTAGAAATGATAGAAAATTAGCAAGACAACCCCTATAAAGAGGTGGTTCTGCAGGTGGTGACCACATATCATTTCTCTGTTCTCAGCCTTTTTGACTGTTCTGGTCACTTTGGATTTTGTTATTGCTCTCACCCCTAGAGGTAGCATGAGGCAGTGTCTACAAGCCACAGAAGTTGCTCAGGTAGTGCAGCTCATCCAACATGGTACATCACTGCGAGCTGTGGTAAGAAGGTTAGCTGTGTCTGTCACTACAGTGTCAAGAGCATGGAGCAGATACCAGTAGACAGGTCAGTACACCAGGAGATGTGGAGGGCAACAACCCAGCAGCAGGACGGCTACCTCCTCCTTTGTGCAAGGAGGAACAGAAGTGTCAGAGTCCTGCAAAATGACCTCCAGCAGGCCACTAGTATCCATGTGACTGCTCAAAAAACAGACTCCATGAGGGTGGTATGAGAGCCCGACGTACAAAAGTCAGTGCTGGGCTTACAGTCCAAACTGTGCAGGGCGATTGGCATTTGTGAGAGAACACCAAGATTGCAAATTCGACAATGGCGCCATGTTCTCTTCACAGGTGACAGCAGGCTCTCACTGAGCACATGTGACAGGCGTGAAAGAGTCGGCAGACACAACAGAGAACTTTCTGCTGCCTGCAATATCCTCCAGCATGACCAGTTTGGCGGTGGCTCAGTAATGTGGGGAGGCATTTCTTTGGAGGGCTGCAAAGCCTTTCATGTGCTAGTCAGAGGTACCCTGATTGTCATTAGGTACAGGGATTGTGAGACCACATGCAGGTGCAGTGGTCCCTGGGTTCCTCCTGATGCATGACAATGTTAGGCCTCATGTGGCTGAAGTGTGTCAGCAGCTCCTGCATGATGAAGGCATCAGTGCAATGGACTTTCCTGCCCGTTCCCGAGAACTGAATCCAATCAAGGACATCTGGGACGTCATGTCTCATTCCATCCACCAATGCCACGTTGCACCACAGACTGTACAGGAGTTGACTGATGCTTTAGTCCAGGTCTGGGAGGAGATCAATCAGGAGAACATCTGGAGCATGCCCAGGTGCTGTAGGGAGGTCATAAATGTGGAAGTCACACACCCTACTGAGCCTCGTTTTCTTGTCTTGAGCTATTTCTACTAGAGTTGGATCAACCTGAAATTAGATTTTCCACTTTGATGTTGAGTATCATTCAAAATTAATGGGATATTCTTTTTGATTTTCATAGATCATTTTTGAGTTTCATTGTTCTCAGTGCATTTCACTATGTAATGAATAAAGAATTGCAAATGGAATATTTCATTCATTGAGATATAGGGTGTGGAATTTTATTGTTACCTTTATTTTTTTGAGCAGTGTATAAAGATGATGCCTGAATAAAACAATCACATTTACCCTCTTATTTACGATATGGTGTTACATATCTGGGTAAGAACTAGGGAAGATTGCAATTTCAAGAGCATTGTGTTAGAGCTTTTGATGAGGAAAGGCATATGAACTCATTAATGGGGCCAGCAAACAGAAAAGTCCATGACAAAGCTCCATCTGGCTGTAACGCCGGACTGTCAGGCCCTCTGATAACGCTGGATCCAACTTGATGTAGATCATTACATAAAAAGACATCATCATTACTGAAGTTCAGCCTTCCATTCAGGCCATCATAAATTCCCAAAAAGGAGCAACAAAGTACTTATTAGGATTTTTTTAGCAATGTTTCCATAATACTTTTAACAGCTTGGTCTGGAAAATCATATTCCAATTATTCACATAATTTCCTCTCATTTGAGGTATATTTTCTGAAGTCGGAATGTTCAGCTGGTAAACATTGTTTTGTGTCATGTATGTGATTTATCTACAGTGGGGAAAATAAGTATTTGATACAGTGGTGATTTTGCAAATTTTCCCACCTACAAAGAATAGAGGTCTGTAATTTTTATTGTAGGCACACTTCAACTGTGAGGGACAGAATCTTACCAACCAGCAAGAATTCTGGCTCTCACAGACCTGTAAGTTTTTCTTTAAGAAGCCCTCCTACTCTGTACTCATTGCACCTGTTTGAACGTGTTACCTGCATAAAAGACACCTGTCCAACACGCAATGATGCTCCAACCTCTCCACCATGGCCAAGAACTGTCTTAGGACACCAGGGACAAAATTGTAGACCTGCTGTGATAGGCTACCGGACAATAGGCAAGCAGCTTGGTGAGAAGGCAACAACTGTTGGCGCAATTATTAGAAAATGGAAGAAACACGAGAGGACTGTCAGTCTTCCTCGGTCTGGGGCTCCATGCAAGATCTCACCTCGTGGGGTAAGGAGGATTATAAGAAAGGCTAGGAATCAGCCTGGAACTACACCTAATGACCTGAATTGAGCTGGGACCAAGTCTCAAAGATTACTGTTATTTATTAAAATCCTGCAGGAAATGCAGGGTCCCCCTGCTCACCCCAGCACATTTCCAGGCCCATTTGAAGTTCGCCAATGACTATCTTTTAGGGAATAGAATCATGTGGTCAGATAAGACCAAAATAGAACTTTTTGGTCTCAACGCCACTCGCGGTGTTTGGAGGAGGAGAAAGTAGAACCCCAAGAACACTGTCCCAACCATGAAGCATTGGGTGAAAACATCATACTTTAGGGGTGCTTTTCTGCAAAGGGGACACGATGCCTGCACCATATTGAAGGAAGGGTGGATGGGGCCAACAACCTCCTTCCCTCAGTATGAGTATTGTAGATGCATCATGGCTGGGTCTTCCAGCAGGACAGCGACCCAAAACACACAGCCAGGGCAAGTAAAGAGTGGCTCCGTAAGAAGCATTTCAGGGTCCTGGAGTGGCCTAGTCAGTCTCCAGACCTGAACCCAATCAAAAATCTTTGGCGTGAGCTGAAACTCAATGTAGCCCAGTGAGCCCTAAAACCTAAAAGACCTGGAGAAGATCTGTATGAAGCAGTGGGCCAAAACCCCTGCTGTAGTGTATGTAACCTTGGAGGGCTTCTTAAAGAAAAACTAAGAAGACAGTGAGAGCCAGAATTCTTGCTGGTTGGTAGGAGATCAAATACTTATTTTATGCAATAAAATGCTAATTAATTATTTAAAAATTCTACAATGTGATTCTCTGGATTTTTTTTAAGATTCTGTCTCTCACATTTGAAGTGTACCTACAGTCATATGAAAATGTTTGGGCACCCCTATTAATCTTAATCATTTTTTGTTCTAAATATTTGGGCGTTTGCAACAGCCATTTCAATTTGATATATCTAATAACTGATGGACACAGTAATATTTCCGGATTGAAATGAGGTTTATTTGTACTAACACAAAATGTGCAATATGCAATTAAACCAAAATTTGACCGGTGCAAAAGTATGGGCACCCTAACAGAAAAGTGACATTCATATTTAGTAGATCCTCCTTTTACAAAAATAACAGCCTCTAGTCGCTTCCTGTAGCTTTTAATCAGTTCCTGGATGAAGGTATTTTTGACCATTCCTCTTTACAAAACAATTCAAGTTCAGTTAAGTTTGATGGTCGCCGAGCATGGACAGCCCACTTCAAAGTATCCCACAGCTGTTCAATGATATTCAGGTCTGGGATGGCCATTCCAGAACATTGTAATTGTTCCTCTGCATGAATGCCTGAGTAAATTTGGAGCTGTGTTTGGGATCATTGTCTTGCTGAAATATCCATCCCCGGCGTAACTTCAAATTCATCACTGATTCTTGTACATTATTCTGAAGACTCTTGTTATACTGAGTGGAAGCCATGCGACCCTCAACTTAACAAGATTCCCGGTGTCCGGCATTGGCCACACAGCCCCAAAGCATGATGGAACCTCCACCAAATTTTACAGTGGGTAGCAAGTGTTTTTCTTGGAATGCTGTGTCTTTTGGGACGCCATGCATAACGCCTTTTTGTATGACCAAACAACTCAATCTTGTGTTCTTCACGTCCACAGGACATTCTTCCAAAATGAAGCTGGCTTGTCCAAATGTGCTTTGCATACCTCAGGCGATCTCGGTTTGTGTGGCGTGCTTTCAGAAACGGCTTCTTTCGCATCACTCCCCATACAGCTTCTCCTTGTGCAAAGTGTGCTGTATTGTTGACCGATGCACAGTGACACCATCTGCAGCAAGATGATGCTGCAGCTCTTTGGAGGTGGGTCTGTGGATTGTCCTTGACTGTTCTCACCATTCTTCTTCTCTGCCTTTCTGATATTTTCTTGGCTGCCACTTCTGGGCTTAACAGAACTGTCCCTGTGGTCTTCCATTTCCTTACTATGTTCCTCACAGTGGAAACTGACAGGTTAAATCTCTGAGGACAACTTTTTGTATCCTTACCCTGAACACTATGTTGAACAATCTTTGTTTTCAGATCATTTGAGAGTTGTTTTGAGGAGCCCATGATGCCACTCTTCACAGGAGATTCAAATAGGAGAACAACTTGCAATTGGCCACCTTAATACCTTTTCTCATCATTGGATACACCTGGCTATGAAGTTCAAAGCTCAGTGAGGTTACAAAACCAAGGTTGTGCTTCAGAAAGTCAGTAAAAAGTAGTTAGGAGTATTAAAATCAATAAAATGATAAGGGTACCCAAATTTTTGCACCAGTCAAAATTTGGTTTAATGCATATTGCACATTTTGTGTTAGTACAATAAACCTCATTTCAATCAGGAAATATTACTGTGTCCATCAGTTATTAGATATATCAAATTGAAATGGCTGTTACAAACACCCAAATATTTAGAACTAAAAATTATTAAGATTAATAGGGGTGCCCAAACTTTTTCATATGACTGTACAATAAAAATTACAGTCCATTTTTTGTAGGTGGCTAAACTTGCAAAATCGCCAGTGTGTCAAATACTTATTTTCGCCACTGTATGTGGCGATGTGGTAAAAAAGCTGTGTTACCTTGTGGAATTTAGTAAATTTTGCCAGGGGTCATATACCCCGAAATAAAATGCACACATGCTGGCACTGGACTCGGGTTATATAGACTGTTAGTAGTGTAGATCATCCACTTAATAAACATCCATCCAGACACATGAGCATTCATTGTTTATCCAGGACACACACTTGTAGAACTTGATCAGATAAAACAACCATAGGATATAAGTGTATTTATTTCTTCATGTTTCCCAGATCTTAACCTATAGATCCACTAGGATTCTTTTCTTAGAAGGAAATTATTCTAATCACCTCCATTTTTGGTGGTCTAACTTACTGTGTAGTTTATCTGATCAAGTTCTACATCCTCACTTTATGACTTTAGTTCTAACTAACCATCAGATTTTGGGGTTTATGGGGCATTTTAATTGGATTAACTTATAATTCCTTATTTTTTGGCGGGGTTCAGACGGCTTATTGAAGCCGAAATTGCAGGACAGATTTCGCCCGCAATTACAGCTTGCGTAAGGGGCGGGGGCACTGCCCACCGGGCCCCCTGACTTTCATTTCCACAACGCGTACCCGGGGGTTTAAATGTGCTGTCATTTCTCCCCCCCCCGGCGGATTCGTTGAGGGGGGGAGGAGGAGGGAATAAAGTTCTCTAGAGAACTGTGGATTCCCCAAGGCTGGGCGGATTCCAGCCGTTTTTTCAGCACATCGGCGCACAATAGGCCCCCAATCCTGCCCGAAATAAGCCGTGTGAACGGCCCCTTATGGTGATTTAAAAAAATAGTAGACTTGTGTGACCTGGATAAACAATTAATGTAGGGTTGGAGGGGATGGTAAAAGTGGATGTTTCCCTACTAATTTTTGTCTTAAAACCCCGAGTCCAGTCCCGCAGTGGGGCTTTTATTTCGGAGTATATGCCCCCTGGAAAAAATTTACTAAATTCCAAAAGGTAACACGCTTTTTTTCCCTACCCAAAACAGGGGGGAAGATAAGTTTTTAAAGAGAACATAGGCGATTCTCACAGGTAAACTGGCAGTCAGTGGTTATATTCTGTCCTAAACTAACAAACAAGTATGCCTGCAGTTTCAAAATTAAAAAACAGATTTTGTCCCCCTAAATACTGTCTTAAAGGCAGGCTGGGACTGGGCGGGGGGGGGAGGGGGGGAATCCCCCGGTGGGCCCCCACCCGCTGGGGGCCCCCGGAGGCGTGCCGTCGCCCCCCGGGGGCCCCGCCCGCGCACCCGGTCATGAAACCCGGGACCCGCGTCCCGAGCGCTCGAGACCGGGGCCCGGGATGGGGGACAATGCCCCCGGCCCCCGGGGGGTGCGGGGGGTTCGGGGCACAGCGCCCAGCGCTGCGCTCCGTGATCTCCCCGGCAGGTGAACGCTTAGGCCTTGCCTCCCGGGCCCCGGGCCCCTACTGGGCTGACGTAGGGCGCGGGACGTAATTCACCGGCCCCCTATGCAGGGCGGCATTTAGGGGGGGGTCGCAGCGCGGAGCGGCCGGATGTCCGGACGGGACCCGGGAGGGGAGGAAGGTAAGTGATTGGTTTTTTTTTTTTTTTTTTTTTTAAACTACCTACGTGGGGTTGGCTACTAGGGGGGGGACACGGGCTAAGGGGGGGCGCGGGCTACAATGGGGGGGACTGGCAAAGGGGGGCTTGGCTACTAGGGGACACTGGCTAAAAAGGGGTGCCCGGCTAAAAAGGGGGGGCTCACTGTATAGGGGGGCTCTGACTACAAGGGGGGGCCCTAAAAAGGGGGGGGGCCCTGGCCACCTAATGGGGGGCCCTGACTCCTACATGGGGGCCCAGCTACCCCCGGGGGGCCCCTGACTACCTACATGGGGGGCCCCAGTACCTCGGGGGGGGCCCTGCACAAGGGGGCCCTGACTACTACGGGGGGCCTGACTACAAGGGGGGTTTCTGGCTCCTACAGGGGCCCAATAAAAGGGGGGTTTTCTGGCTACCTACGGGGGGCCCCTAACTCAAGGGGGTTTGGCTACCTACGGGGGGCCCTGATCAAGGGGGGCCCCTGGTACCTACAGGGGGCCCTAACTACAAGGGGGATTCTGGCTACCACGGGGGGGCCCTAACTACAAGGGGGGTTCGGGCACCTACAGGGGCCCTAACTACGGGGGGGTTTTCTGGCTACCTACGGGGGGGCCCTAACTACAAGGGGGGGTTCTGGCTCCCTCAGGGGGGGCCCTGGCTACTAAACACTAAGGGGTTTTGACTCCTACACAGTAGCAAAAAGGGGGGGGCCCTATTCCTGCACACTACCTAAAGGGGGCCCCCTAACCCCCTGTAGACTACCTAAAGGGCCCCCCAACGTCTGTATATACCTAAAGGAGCCCCTTAACTGCCTGTATTTACCAAAAGGGGGGCCCCTAACTGTTGCGCCTATTAAAGGGGACCCTAATACCTCGCTTCCCTTAGGGGGGAAACCCACCTACCCCTAACAAATTGGGACTCCCCAACACCTACCTACAGCCTAACAACTGTGGTCCACCCCTAACTGTAGCCTATCAACTTGCAAAAACGGGGCCTGCTTATCTACCGGGGGGCTATTTACCTACCACCTGTGGGTAGGTACCCACCCAACCTACCCCGGGGGTGCCTAGAAAATTATCACGGGGGGTTTTTTACCTCCCAAATAGGGGCCCATCTAGTTATTGTGGCCCCTCCCCACCCCCCCAAACCCTTAGGATATAGGCTTTTACCCCTCTCCACCCCCGGGGAGTTTGTACAGAGGTGGGAAAAGGTAAAAAAATGCTGGAAAATTGAGGATTTTAAGTATTTGTGTGTAATTTCTGCAAAGGGTTTTAGTTTTTGGCGGGAAAAGTCTCATGGCGGGTGGAAAGGGTGCAGAAGAAAAAAGGGGTAAGAAGACTCTGGGGAAAGAGAAAGACTCAAGTTTGGTGAGCCCTGACATCAAGGGTTTTTTTTTTATATTGTAATGTATGGTGACCTTAGCAGGTGCTACCTCTAGTGGTCTCTATATGGCGGGTGTTGTAGATTATACCTGAGCTGGTGTTCACTTCTAGTGGTCTTTATGGCGGTGTTGTAGGTTATACCTGACTGGTGTCTGACCCCTTTTTTGGGGTTTTTAGGTGGGGTTGTAGGTTTACCTGATGGGGGCTGACCTTTGTGGTCTTATATGGGGTGTTTTGGGTTTAACCCGGCTGGTGTTGCACTATGTGGGGTTTTTAGGGGTGTTGTGGTTATACCTGGCTGGTGTCTGCCTCTATTTGGTCTCTTATGGTGGGTTGTAGGTTTTACCTGAGCTGGGGTCTGACCTCTTTTGGGGCTTTTGGAGGTGTTGTAGGTTATCCTGAGCTGGTTTGACCACTATGTGGTCTCTATATGGCGGGTTTAGGGTTTTTCCCCGAGTGGTGTCTGACCTCTTTTTGGCTCTATTTGGAGGGGTTGTGGTTATACCTGGCTGGTGTCTGACCTCTATGGGTCTCTATTGGCGGGGGTTGTGGTTATCCGAGCTGGTTTTCTGACTCTTGGTTCCATATGGGGTGTTGTAGGTTATACCTGACTGGGGGTTGACCCTTTTTTGGTCTCTATATGGAGGTGTTTTTTGGTTATACCTGGGGTGGTGTCTGACCCTATGTGGGCCTATATGGCGGTGTTGTAGGTTATACCTGACTGGTGTCTGACCTTGTGGTCTATATGGCGGTGTTGTAGGTTATCCTGACGGTGTCTACCGCTATGTGGGCTCCATATGGCGGTGTTGTAGGTTATACCCGAGCTGGTGTCTGACGCTATGTGGTCTTAATTATTTAAGTTATTTGGCGCGGGTTTTTTGGCAGTGCCATGTTCCCGATTGAAAAAGGTTTGGGGGAAACCTGACCCGGATAGGAGTCCCTTTTACTTTCTTCTGGTGTTTTTTTTATAAGGGTGAGGTGCGTGACCAAGGGGAAAGTGGGGGGGGATAAGTATGTGGGCCGTGGGGGGAAAGGAGGAGCTACTTAGCCCTGTGTTTATATAGTTAGACTGACAAAGGTGTAACTACATTGTATACACAAAACAGTTTGTTTTGCACACTGATTATGTGGAAAAAAGGGCGCATTAGTCTGAGAGGGGCCGGGAATATTTTAATGTACAGTGGGTGGGCCCCCCCGATCAACTCCCCCGTGGGCCCCCCGACCCCCCCCTTTCCGACACTGCTTAAAGGGGTTGTCCCACCGCTAAGTATTATATAGATCATGATAAATTTGTGTATCACTGCTCACGTCTGCCTATCGCCGACTGCTTTTTACCACAGCTGCTTCCCCCCTGCCAATCCTATTCCCCGTGAGTATTTTACTGAACAATTTGCTTTCCTCCTTGCTTGTCAGAGAAGAACCCGCCCTATACTGCAGATCAGAGACCCCTGCCTCTGAGTAATGTATAATGTTAGACAATATATTTGGAAAGCGAAATAAATTCATATGCACAGAGGTTTGGGGGCAATTTCTCTTCATGGTTTCATATCCCATGGTAAAAAAAAAAAAAAAAAAATCTAGATGCAGGGGAACTTAATGATTCCCTTCAGCTCAGAGATGCTGAGGGACATAAACAACAAACGACTGCTAATTTTAGTTACCTCCAAGTTATACACAAAAAAAAAAAAAAAAAAAAGGATTCGACACATACAAAAAAATTAGGCCATATCTTAGACACGTTGCTTAGAATTGGTTGTTGATATCATTATCGTAGATGAGATACCTGGACTGTTTGTAGTTTTACGTTGTGACTTGTTATATTCATGATAGAGTTTACTTGTATGTTTATGCTTACTTGTGAAATTCCAATAAACTCTTTTGCCGTTTAAAAGAATAAAAAAAATTAGGCCTTCACTTAACATTATGCATGGCTTCCAGTATTCCATTTTTGAATGTGTGTGCATAAAAGTGTGCATAGGTATAGGAATTTTGTGTTGCATTTTTTACATTTGAAATCATGTAATCCATCACATGATTTCTAATGTGGGAGAACACAAAAAATAAATAAATAAACAACACACGAACCACAAAAAGTTAAGAGATATTTGGATTTTTGTTGAAATTTGAGGATGAACAAAGTTTCTTGAATTTTTTTAAATGACCTAAATGAGAGCATCTCTTACTGCTAGAATGCACAATGATGTCCAACTGTTCAATGTTTCAGTACTTTTTCCACAACTTGCTGATCTCTAACAAGAAGCTTAATGGCAAAATTCACACCAGGTGTTTCATCCCTGAATCTTCCAATAAATTTAGGGGATCAATTTGAATTGAGATTTAAACAGTCCTCATCATAGTCTTCACATTTTGACATCATGAGACCAAGACAACATCTTACAATTGATCAACAGTACCTCACCATTGTTAGGTGATGCTCTCAGAAACAACACCTGTTGTGAATCTTGACATTAAAGGGGTTGTCGCACTACAGCATTTGGCAACCCTTTCTGCTGGATGCCAAGCAGAGCTTGTGAAATGGAGGGGCGTGTTTCTCCTCCCAGGAGGGAGTATGTTCGCTCTCTGCAGACACGCCCCACAGTGTGCATGTGATGAATGATTCTGTGAGAGCTGGGGGAAGGGAGAGGTTCTCAGCTGTCCTAGACTAAGGCTGTGTCCAAATACGATGGCATCTTGACATTGCCGAACCGTGGCAGGACCGCGGTGTTTGCTGCATTTTTGGACAAAAGCTGCAGTCGGTTATCGAATTTGCTGTTGGCCTGTACAATTGAATGTACGGGAATCTACTGGTATCCTGTGGACTATGCAACATGTTGCACACTCCACCGGATTTTAAACGCGAGGGGTAAAAACCTGTGGTGTTTAGACTACAGCACGGGTTTTTCATTGCTGTTTATGCAGCACAGTGTACCGTCGGATTCTCGGCAGATTCAAAATACTGAAATCGCTGAAAATCGGATGGTATTCCTATGACAGTTTTACATGGGACTGAAGTACAGTGAAATGGCTTTCCTACAAAACTATACGCTTTATTTGGTTGTGTTTTACATGGGATCTGCACATGCTCTTTCTCACAGAACAATTGTGTTACATAGAACTGTGCAGTACAGGTGTGTTTTACATGGGACTGAACATCTCTCTCACAAAACCATTGTGTTTTGGACTGCACATTGTGTTTTATGTGGACTGCACACTAATACTCCCCACATGGGACTGCGTCCCTGCACAGCGTCCCGCATCCCAGCACAGTGTCCCGCGTCCGTCCCCGTGTCCCAGCACAGCGTCCTGCGTCCCAGCACAGCATCCCGCGTCCGTCCCCGTGTCCCAGCACAGCGTCCCGCGTCCCAGCCACGCCCGACCGCGTCCCACACAGCGTGCCCGGCGATCAGCAAACGGTCCCCGGTGCTCAGCACAAACGTCCCGTCCCAGCACAGCGTCCCGCGTCCCAGCACAGCGTCCCGCGTCCCAGCACAGCATCAACACACTGTGCGCGCTCCCGACACCGACCTGCGTGGGACTACACATCATACAGCAGAGCCCGTGGCCACTGATATATTAGGTGGGTGAAATCCAAACTGGGTACTCACACGGTTGCTATGCAGACACAAAAATCACCTGTTCAACTGAGCCATGGCAATTTGCTAGTGGTAACCTAGGACAAACTTACTTCATTTATGCTACCCACATTTTAAAATATGATGTTTGTAGTGAGACAACCCCTTTAAGCTACCTGTTAAAGATCTGCAAATTGTGCAAAAAGTACTGAAACATTGAAAAGTTGGACATGTGTATCCTAAAGTTAAGACATGCTCTCATTTAGTTCATTTAGAAAAAATGTCAAGAAATATCAACTAAAAGCCAAATAGCTCTAACTTTTTGCGAGTAGTGTATATAAAGAATGTATAGGGCGAGTCAAAAGTCTCAGGACAATACAATAAATGGAAACCTCCAAAGAAGCATCTTTGGCACATATTGCTTTTAACCTATATAGGAAGGAATGAATGCCTCCATTTTGGTTTCCTGCACCCCACCCACTTCCACAGGCTGTTATATCGGTGCACTATGCTAGCAAGGCTAGTGCTTTTTTATTTTTTCTCTCTGGATTATTGAGGTTTTTTGACCCAATGAGAAGTCTGTATGACTCTAGTGAGAGGTAAGAATAGAGTAGGACCACCCGCCTTGAGATCCCGTTGAAGCTGGGGGTGGCTTAAGCATTTTTTGATCAAAAACATGTGAACTAAGAACCTCAAAGTTTTTTCAAAAGTCTAAGGACACCCTTTTATTTCAGAAACAAAAGGAAAAATGACATATCTGAATACCCCAGCAAGTAATGGGTGAGGGGGGCCTATCTTTAGACTGTGTCCAGAACATGGCCGCCATCTTGAAAGCAGCCATATTAGATAAAGTGCAAGTTTTTGCAATGGAAAAGTGGTCATATAGCCTATCAAAGAAGGCCACAGTTGTCTCAGAAATCAATTGCTGCTATCAGATTTGCAATATTTCTTGTGGTTCAAGGTTATCAACACAGAAAGTTCAAACTTTTGTTGTTCGTTACAGGAAGCTGAAGATGGAATTGATGAAAGAAGATTGAGGCGAGCCTAGAGATAGGCCCCTCACCCATTACTTGTGGGGTATTCAGAGATGTTATTCTGCCTGTCGTTTCTGAAATGAGAGGGGGTCCTGGGACCTGGGACTCACCTTGTACACACACACACACTGCAGCATGGTCTGCTCACAGTTTTGGTAGATATTTGCCGAGATGTTCTCTATTTACTTGCATTTGGACAATGTGTAAATGGACCATATGGTTTAACCTCTTGCAGATCTTTAAAGAGAATCTGTCACCAATTTTTTTTTTTACTTATTAAATCAAGCCCCTGATCCATATTCTTTTCCTCTCAGTCATTTTTATTTCTGATTTAGATTTCTCATATTCAGGGTACCTCTATATATGATTGTGGGGAAGAAATTCTTGCTTGCACTGCTTTAAACAGCAGTCCATAAGAGATACACTTTACAACAGCATCATGCCCTATAGGAATTCTTAAGACAGATTGTGTCCCATAGATCGTCTATAGGATAGTTATTCACTGTGGAAAGGAAGGGAGCTGTGACATCTCCTCTTGTGCGATTGGGTGGATTTCTGGTTATCTGTACACATTGGTGTCCTTCCTTTCGGTGTGAACCCTGCTTTTACTGATAATGAGGCAGACACTGTCTGAAAAGCTCTCTAAACAGAACAGGAAGTGTCAGACCATTATTAGGCTTAGTGGCCAAAGTGAAAACTGCAGGACTTAAGAATTAATTAAAAAAAAATGACTGAAATGAGTATGGATCTCAATAAAAAAACATAACCAAAAAATTCCTAAAAAAAATTGTGATTAACATAAAAAAATGTGAGTTAAACCAATAAGTCATTTTTTGATGACCACAATCTTTAAGGGCAAAACGCTTCTTAATATGGTGCGGCATGGGTACAGCTCTCTGCCACACTATTACGCTCCGTGTGAATGTATCCTCAAGCTGTTACTGTATTAGTGAGGGAATTTAGACTGAGGAGATGGTTATATTGCAAGCGACAGATTTTTCCGAGCTTTAGATATCATCCGTCTCATGATAGGATTAACAGATCATGTATCTCTCTATAATCTTTTACTTACCCGGTGAAGTTCAACTATGTTCACTCTCCCTAAAGAGAGAAAATAACACACTCATTATTATGTCTTGTCAGAAAGCAATCACGTGTCTGCTCGGAGTAAACCAGTGTACTCACCACCTCTAACCAGAAGCTCATCCTGGATCTCCTTGGAAATTTGTGCTGGTGTGATGTATTCTTTTCCATCGAGGGTGTGCACTACCTCCAACTGTTTCTCTGCAATCAACTTGGAAACTAGCTCAATGCAGTTGCGCTCAGATAGCCTAAAATGAAAAGCAATACAAATGACTGAAGTCTGTGTGTGTATAGCACGCCAAACTATGTTGACTCTACATTAGAGAACCAAGCCCAAGGCCAAGATCACACTAGCGTGACACAGCTGCGAGACCCAGCACAACTGTGGTTCCCATGGAACTGGACTGGTCGTATCATAGGATGATGCCCGATTGTGTTATGAGACCCAAGGGCAGGCCAAGACCTGCAGCCACAGAGAATACCCCTCCTAATTTATTAAATGGACAGCATGCCATGGAAGAACCCCCCCACCACTGATAGTATAGGCACAAATATTACCCCTTCTACCCTATTAAATGGACAGCATGCCATGGAAGAACCCCCCCACCACTGATAGTATAGGCACAAATATTACCCCTTCTACCCTATTAAATGGGACAAGCATGCCATGAAGAACCCCCCCACCACTGATAGTATAGGCACATATATTACCCCTTCTACCCTATTAAATTGAACGAGCTGCATGGAAAACCCCCCCACCATCTGATAGTAAGGCACGTAATATTACCCCTTCTACCCTATTAAATGGACAGCATGCCATGGAAGAACCCCCCCACCACTGATAGTATAGGCACAGATATTACCCCTTCTACCCTATTAAATGGACAGCATGCCATGGAAGAACCCCCCCACCACTGATAGTTATAGGCATAGATATTACCCCCTATACCCTATTAAATGGGCAGTATGCCATGGAAGAAAAAATCCCCCCTCCCAGACAGTACGATAAAAGCTCTCCCCCTAGATAGTACAGGCATGGATATTACCTCTTCTACACGTAAATGGACCGTATGCCATGGAAGAACCCCCTCTCCCCCCTTCCAGTTGGTGCTGGGACAGTTATTACCTATTCTACCCTATTAAATGGACAGCATGCCATGTAAGAACCCCCTCCAGATATTACAGGCACAGATATCACCCCTTCTACCCTATTAAATGGACAGCATGCCATGGAATTATGCCAGATCAAGCCAGAACTTGCAGCCATAGTAGAGGTGCAGATACCAATCTATTAAATAGTTAGTACGCCATGAAAGATAAAATGACCCCTCCCTCCCAGAAAAAGACCTGAAGCCACAGTATGGGCATAGGTACTACCCCTTTTACCTTATTACAAAGGCAGTAGGCAATGAAAAACATCCCCTCCTCACCACCACCAGGTCAGTCCAGGATTAGCAGTCATAAAAGGGGCACAGATACTACCTCCTCACCCTAGAAGTAAGCAATGAGACATAGCCTTACCCTGATCATCAGCAGCAGTAAGTTAGGGGCATGCTCTGTCAATTGAAAACTCCTGCTTGTTTGCACTTGGGTAGGATTGTTTCAGCCAATTTTACCAGTGATCGCAGGTAAATCCTGCAACCAATCACCAGCCACCTTCCAGACAAGTATGTGTATAATGCATTCATTGGATAGAATTCCTCCTCCTGTCTGGAAAAAGTTTGGTAATTTGTTGCACTATTTTTTGGGCCATCATCAGCAATAGAGGGCGCTTGGGCTTCTCAGCTTCTTTCCCATAATGCCTTGTGACAGCAATATTAGACTTACAGCAACTATCACCCCTTTTTAATAGGGAGCAATTATCTGGAACGCTGGGTATACTAAAAAGTGCAGGCACAAAAGGGGTATAGCAAACACCCCAGAGGCAGAGATTACTGGTATCCTGGCAGAGTCTACTTCCCACTACAAGACTTGACTATAATGTAGCAGATGAGGCCCATTACTCTTGGAATACCCAGTCTTCACCCCTGAGGAATTTGGGGACACAACAGAAAGGATTTTGAAGCCTCCTTCTTTCAAGGGAATCTGTCATCAAAAATGACTTGTTGTTTAACCCCTTAAGGACCCAGCCTGTTTTGACCTTCCTGACACAGCCCTATTTTTGAAATCTGACATGTGTCCATTTATGTGAGAATAACTTTTTGACACTTTTACCTATTCCATGTGATTCATAGATTGTTTTTCTCTTGACTCACATTGTGCTTTAAGTTAGTAAAGAAATTTTTATCCCATACAATACCTTGTTTGTTTTGTGAAAAACATCAAAATTTCATGAAAATTTGCAAAAATTTGCGATTTTGAAAGTTGCAAAATTTCTGCGTGCAAGATAGATAATTATTCACCACAAAATAGTTTATAACTAGCATCTACCATATGTCCATATGTCCACTAAATTTGGCATATTTTTTTAAATGGTCCTCATTTTTTTTTTTTTACACAATTAGGGGGCTTAGAAATTTAGTAGTGATTTTCCCATCAACAGTTCAAGAAAATTTGCAATATACATTTTTTTAGGGACCACGCCAGATCTGACGTGGCTTTGAGGGACCTGCATGTTAGATAACCCCCATAAGTGACGCCAATCTGGAGAAACTAGAACCCCTTAAAGGATTTTACAACAATATTTAGGAAGTTTTCATAACCCTTCTTATATATTTCACAAGAAATTAAAGCAAAGTGAGTGAAATTTCAAATTTCACTTTTTTTGCAGATTTTCTATATTTATCCATTATTCACTGGAATACGGTATTTGTGTCTAGGTAAATGCAACTTAATATAAATTCTCCCAGGTCAGCCTGTTATTTTAGAGATAATCCCATATGTTGGTCCATACTTCGTGCATTATTTGCCTCACCCATAAGCCCCAGAATAGGAGGAGCACCTACTATACCTGGGGTCTCATTTTCAATACGATTTTTAATTTAGGCGCCATATCAGGTTTTGGTGACACCCTAAGTGCTAAAACTTAATAAACACCCGCTAAATAGACCGCATATTTGAAAACTACAACACCCCTTAAGGAAAATATCCAGGGTGCATTCGATATATAGACCCCACAGGTGATTCACAAATTTTTTTAGCATAAGCTGTGGAAATTAAAAAAATTTTTTTTTTCAATAAATCTCAATATTTAGCTTAAAATGTTTCATATATAAAAGGAAATCCTGGAAAAAAGAACCCTAAACCTTTGTTAAGCAATTTCTTCCAAGTTCGTGGCGAATACCCTACAATGTGGGTGTAAACGCTGTTTGGGGCGCATAGCAGGGCGTATAAAGGAGGAGCGCTATTTGTGGCTTTTGGAAACGCAGATTTATGGTGGGGCCAATGTCGCATTTGCAAAGCCCCCAAAGTACCAAAAAAATGTGAAACATTCCACGAAGGTCGCCCCATTTTTGGATTCAACACACATCAGGGATCTCATCTAGGGGTGTACTGTGCATTTTGGATCACAGTGTGTTCCCATAGTGTTTTTTTTTAGCATTGGACAATGAAAAAGGGGGGAAAAACGCAGTTCGGATCATTGTTATTTGAGTTTCAATTACAGCATGCTCGCCGTGCAGTGTAAAAGATGATGATAACTTTTTACTATGGGGGACGTACACTTACAATGATATAGAT
Organism: Phyllomedusa bahiana; assembly: GCA_025379985.1. Taxonomy (NCBI): domain Eukaryota; kingdom Metazoa; phylum Chordata; class Amphibia; order Anura; family Hylidae; genus Phyllomedusa; species Phyllomedusa bahiana. Next base: position 31,102 of record JAODAL010005992.1, on the reverse strand, counting down.
TTTAATATTTTTTTCTGTTTTATTACGTTTTACACAGTAGACAATAAGTCGATAAAAAATTGCGTTTTTATGTGTCCTATTCTGACAGCATAACTTTTTTATTTTGCTGTGTGCAGAGCTGTGTATGGGCTTGTTTTTTGCGTATGATTGAAGTTTTTATTGGTACCATTATGGGGTTTGCATATGATGCATTAATAACTTTTTATTAAGGTTTTTTCTGAGATGTATTTGAACAAAATACAGCAATCTAGGTTGTGTTTTTTTATTTTTTATAGCTGGGGAGGTGGGGGTGGGGAGGGTCACGTACGGTAATATGACAAGGTAGCTTTACTCAGCAGGTCCAACAACGATTACACCGATACCCAATTAGTATATTTTTTTATGTTTTAACTGCTTTTATTACAATAAAAAACACTTTATTCAACCAGGAAAATACGTTTTTGCATCGCCATATTCTGAGAGCCTAACTATTGTAAATTTTTTTGTGCAATGGAGCGTGTAGGGACTTGTTTTTAGCGAGAGAGTTTGACGTTTTTTATTAGTATCATTTTTTGGGGGGACAAAGCTTTTCTGATCGCTTTTTAAATCATTGTTTGAGAGGCCAGGGTGAAGACAAATCCTGCATCCAAGTAGTGTTTTGTATTTTTTATTTTTTAACAGGCTTCACTCTCGTGCAGTATCCCGTGATAAGTTAGCTTTACTCTTTGGTCGCTACGATTATGGTCGATACCCAATTATATAGTTTTTTTTATGTTGAACAACTTTAAAAAAAAAGAAAAGTGTTTTTAGGGTCGTAAAACAATATTTATGCTTCGCTATCTTCTGAGAGCCAATACATTTTTTATTTTTCCGTATACAGATCTGTTATAAAGGGACTTTTTTTGTGGATTACAACTGACGTTTTAATTGTAACAACATTTGAACTTTTGGCGTTTTCTAGAGTTCTTTGATCGCTTTTTTATTCCATTTATGTGCAGCGGGATGAACAATAATCATAATTCTGTGATTGTTTTTTTGTTTGTTTGTTTTAACCGGCGTTCAACCGTACGGGTAATTAAATGACAGATTTATAGGCAGTGTTATGCACTCGGCGATAACAATATGGGTACTTTATTTTTTTTGATCTTTTTGGGGCGATGGCGTTGTAAAGGAAAAGGGCGGTGGTAACGTATTTTTATTTTTATTTTTCGTGTTTGTGTTTTTTACTTGTTTTTCACTGTTTTTTTAATGTTTTTTTCAACATTTTTATTTCTTACTTTTCCCCATAGCGTATTTGAATAGAGATCTTTAGATCTCTCATGCAATAGGAAATCAGTGCATAGCTTGTTGCTATAATGGTCCTATCGACAACTGTCATTCCACGATGCCGGGACAATCCCAGGGCACGGCCGGCGGCGTGACGTCATAGACCAATCCGGAGGCATTTCTGTCCCTCCGTGTGTCTGAGGGAGCATGAGCTGCACAGGATCGTGCGATCCTGCGCTGAGCTTGCCGTCCGACAAGAGACGCAGGAGGAGCGATCTCCTCCTGCTCTCTCTTCAGTTATATGCGACCCGATCGTCCGCGATAATTAAGGTGTTAACCGCAACCCCCCCACTCCCTCCCGAAGCGATCCGGGTCGGGGAACCCAGAGCGCAGCGGGATGTCAGCTGTAATATACAGCTGATACCCTACGCGCAGATCGCCGCGAACTCTGCTTTAGAGTTCAACTGCATCCTCAGGACGTATCCCATACATCCAGGTGCGTGGCACCCCAAAAACGACCTGGACGTATGGAATACTCTAAAGATCGTTAAGGGTTAAACTCACACATTATTATATGTTCAACAACATTTTTAAGAATTTTTGGTTATAGTTTTTAATTACCCATATGACTTTCAATATTTTTTAATATTTCTTAAGTCCTGCAATTTTCACCTTTGGCCAATATGCCTAATAATTATCTGACACTTCCTGTTCTGTAGAGAAAGATCTTATTGTCTGCTCATTACAGCACAAAGAGGGTCAAACTGAAAGGAGACACCAGTGTGAATAGATAACACAGGATCCACCATCACAGGACGCTAAGAGGAGATAGTCACAGTCACTATCTTGTCACCTCACTCCCTGCACACTATTTGCTTCCCCAGGTCACAGAGCATGAGTATAAACTTCCTATAGAAGTGAATGGGACTGTGTCATCTTAAGTCTCCTATGTGCATGAAGCTACTGTAAAAAAGCATCTCTCTGACTGCACTGTAAAAGCAGTGCAAACAAGGGTCTAGTGCCCAACATTGTGAAAACTGCAAACTTAAGAAGTTTAAAAAATATTGAAAGAGAAAAAAACAACCAAAAAAAAACAACCAAAAAATTCCAAAAAAATTTGTTTAACATAAAAATGGGACTTAAACCATGACTCATTTTGTGATGACACATTCCCATTAAATCTCTGTTCCTGTTAGGGTATGTTCACACAACATATTTGCGGGGCATGCTTCTGATGTGGTAACAAGTACAGCACTCACCGAGTGCAGTGTAGGTCATCGGCCAGATTTCACAATCGTATTTCTCGGCATAAATTACCATCCCGAAGAAAGACCGTCACTCTTTTGGTGCTTACTCCGAAAATAGCAAGGAAGCTCCTCACATTGAAAGCAGCCCCGGGCCACACTATTTTCATCAGTGCTACAGAAGGTGGATGTGCCATGTACCAGACTGAACCATAATACACCATCAGAATACTCCCTTATTCTTCCCAATCTGTCACGGGGTTTCCCTAGGGGGTCCCGCAGGCTGACAGTCCAATCAGTGCACGCCCCTTTGAAGCTTTTAGGAGGAATAACAGAGTAACAGCACAACATAGAATATGTTAGAAGATGCCCCAGGATTGTTAGATCACAGGTCAGAGAAGGCTATACAGAAGCAGACCTGTCAGGAGTGGCCACTGCTCCTAGTCAGAATAAGGGCAATTTCCCATGGGCTGTGGGGTGAGGCCGGGTTCTGCTCAGTAACACTGCTCTGTGCTGCAGTGTCTGACTGTGATACGGTGCACTGATCTGCAGACTGGATCCAGTATACAAGAGTGCTGCAGCGTTCCGCCCGGCGCCCAGCAGCGGCCGCAGACCACCCCGCACACACTCACCTCTGGATCGTATCAGTCAGCTGCGCTCTCTGGAAGTCGGCCGCGAGCCGCCGGATCTCTTCCCAGTCCGCAGACATGTTTATGGTGCTGGAATGAAGCGTCCTGCGGCTCACAGACACGTCATGCTACGGCGTGCGGCAGGGACCAAAACACCTCACTGTGCGTTCACGGCTTACTGGCTGTAACGTACACATGAAAAGAGATAGCAGCCTGTGGTATCATGGGTGTGTAATGTTATCCTATGTACTCCGTACTGACTGTAATGGACGTTACATTGCCCCTCATTACACATCCTCCAAACAGCTCTTCATAGATAGATCAACAGCGGCCTTCCACTGCGCCCCCTGCTGCCTCACTGCCGACAGCGCTGGAGGAGCTGCGTCTCCTGGAATAGTTCACACTGCAGCTTCTCCTGAACCCTCGAAGACAGAATGCAGACAACATCTCTCATTGTGAAGCACATCCAATCACATTTTAACTTTGTATGTTATATAGAGCGGGTGTAGCACGCCCATGTGAGGCCCACTCCAGACTGAGGTGTAGGTCTGCATCTAAACACAGCGCAACTACAGCACCATATGTACATACAGCTGAAACCAGAAGTTTACATCATAGTTGCCAACTTTTGAAACTGAAAAAGCAGGAGAGTGTAGTGGGCGTCGCACGTAGCGCGCTGCGGCAAAAATTTGCATGGACACGCCCATCTCGTCGGTGTGCCACACCCCTTCAAAAAGCCGCACCCACTCCACCTAACTGCATAATGGCTTTGGAAGAAAGCCAGGTAGATGCCCTTATAGCCAGGTTGTAGCCCCCCATAACCAGGTAGTCCCCCTTACAGGCAGGTAATGCCCCTTGTAGCCAAGTGATGCCCCCCTTACCGGTACCCCCAGCCATTAGATGCCCCCCTTTGTTAGCCGGGTTTTGATGCCCCCCTTTGTTTGCCAGGTATGCCCCCTCTGTTGCCAGGTAGTTGAACCCCCCCTGTTGCCAGGTAGATCCCCCTCGGGTTGCCAGGGTCCCATTTCCCCCTTTGTTAGCCAGGTAGTGCCCCCTCTGTTGCCAGGTAGATGCCCCCATAGTTTGCCAGGTAGTTGCCCTCTGTTGCCAGTATTGCCCCCTCTGTTGCCAGGTAGTGCCCCCATTGTTAGCCAGGTAGGGCCCCCTTTGTTTGCCAGGTATGCCCCCTCTCTTGACAGGTAGGTGCCCCCATTTTTTTGCCAGGTAGGTGCCCCCATTTTTTTCCGGGTAGTGCCTCCTCTGTTGCCAGGTGTTTCCCATTGTTTGCCGGGTAGTGCCCCCTCTGTTGCAGGTGTTCCCCCCATTGTTAGCCAGGTAGTGCCCCCTCTTTTACCCAGGTTTTTTAGTGCCCCCCCTGTTGCCAGGTCGATGCCCCCATTGTTTAGCCAGGTTTTGCCCCCTTTGTTAGCCAGGTAGTCCTCCCTCTGTTGCCAGGAATGCCCCCATTGTTTTCCAGAGTGCCCCCTGTTGCCAGGTATTTGCCCCCACTGTTGCCAGGTATTCCCCCCATTGTTGCCAGGTGTGCCCCCATTGTTTGCCAGGTTGGTGCCCCCATTGTTTGCCAGGTAGTGCCTCCTCTGTTGCCAGGTGATGCCCCCATTGTTTGCCACTTAGTGCCCCTATTGTTTGCCCGGTAGTACCCCCCTTTTTTGCCAGGTAGTTCCCCCCTTGTTTGCCCGGTTGGTGGCCCTATTGTTTGCCATGTTGTGCCCCTATTGTTTGCCAGGTAGTGCCCCCTCTGTTGCCAGGTAGTGCCCCCATTGTTTGCCAAGTAGTGCCCCCATTGTTTGCCAGGTAGATGCCCCCTCTGTTGTCAGGTAGATCCCCCCCCCTCTCTGTTGTCAGGTAGATGCCCCCTCTGTTGCCAGGTAGACCCCCCTCTGTTCCCCAGGAAAGTGCCCCCTTTGTTGCCAGGTAGGGCCCCCATTGTTTGTCAGGTAGTTGCCCCCTCTGTTGCCAGGTAGACCCCCCCTCTGTTGCCAGGTAGATGCCCCCTCGGTTGCCAGGTAGACCCCCCCCCCCTCTGTTGCCAGGTAGTGCCCCCTTTGTTGCCAGGTAGTGCCCCCACTGTTTGCCAGGTAGATGCCCCCTCTGTTGCCAGGTAGAGCCGCCGCGAGAGAGTAGATAATAAAAGCCACTCACCTTACCAGGCTCCTGCAGCGCGGCCACTCCGGACGATCTCCTCAGCGTCGCAGGGGAAGTGAGAGCAGCCGCGCGTCATGTACGGCGCACACCGGCGCTGTACATACAGGGGGAGGAGGGAGGAGGGAACGATCCCTCCTGCCTCCTACCTGCACAGCGAGACTCCGGGCGGTGAAGCGGGGGGCCAGCGGCCGCGTCACCCGCCTGTGGGAACAGCCCGGCGGCGGCCGAGTAGCGCGCCAGCGCTACACTGTCGCCGCGGTGATTTAAAGGACCCCCCCAGCCTGCTGGCGGCGGGAGGAATGCCAACACTGCCGGGAGGGCGGGGGGGACCCCAAATAGCGGGACCCCTCCGCCAAAAATGGGAGAGTTGGCATGTATGGTTTACATACACAATATAAAAAGACACATATGTATGTTTTTTCTCCCTGCCCGACATGATAACAGAATAAACCTCACCCGTTATTACATTTAAAGGGGTTGTATTGCTACAAAGAATCGCTTTCAAATTGTAGGGAACACAAAATAAAGACATTTTCCAAATATATTGCTTTGCTCATCTGTTTTTGTTAAGGAGATACAAGTGAATTTATCACCTCCCTGGCGATTTCAGTTCCCTCAGTTACCGACCTGTGTACATCTCTCCCTCCTGCTGTTTGTTCTATGTGATAGCAATGAGTTACCTCATCACACAGGTCCTGGCAGCTCTGTGCTGGTGGGCAGTAAAAAGCTTGATTTATCTAAAGTAAAGAGCACTAATTACAGGCTTTTGCTTGAGATCAGATAAAAACTCCTGTTAGTAGTTTCAGAGAAGCTTCTGAACTAATTAGCAACTGAAAACACAGAGTTGAATACAGGAGTGAATGCACAGAGCTCATGGAGACAGTCTGACCAGGAATTGACAGAGTATTTCATTCATGCATCCTATGAAACTCTGTAGGGAGACAACTCCTTTTAAAAGTATTTATATTTGCCCAATGTCAGAATAAAGACAGAGAGGACTTTTTAAGGCATTTTTATTTTCGGCGTGCCAAAATTACAGTAATCCATAGTTCTCATAGAGAACTATGGATTACGCCTCCTCTCCGCTCGTACAATACGATGATATTGTACACGCGGGGAGATAAGTGACACGTCAATTACTTGCGGCGAATATGCGCCGTGAGTAATGAATGTCAATGGGACTGGCTGATTGCAGGCCCCCCGCGCCGCGGGAGAATGCGTGTATTAGCACGTGCTGTACGCGCTGCAGCACATCGTGTGAACATACCCTTAGGGTATGTTCACACGGCGTGTTGTATCCCTTTTTAGATGTATGTTTAGATCCATGTTTCAGACCCTAAACGGACCCAAACACGCATCTAACAATGTGCACTGTGAATCACATTGCTTTCAAGACGTATGTAAAACACGCATCGGCGATCACTTGTCTGAATGACGATACGTCTTTCGCATCCGTTTAAAGAATTGATGCAGCAGTCGCCCTATTTAAAACTATAGGGTGCGTTTCTACTGCAGCCAAAATGCATCTAAACACACACCTGCATCTTTGAAGCATTTTGGATGCGATTTACGCGGCGCTTTTGAATGCGTTTGTCAGATCTGAAACAGATTCAAAAACGGATTCAACACGCTGTGTAAACATACCCTTAGACACGTTTGGTAGTCCTCTGATTCATTTTGGCAGTGAGCTGCTCCATTGTAGCGTCAGTTGGCACTCACACTCCTTTATAGCCGACATTCACCTTTCACACAATGGTACTTGGTGCTTTGCAGTTTCCACATCTCTTATTCACAATGGAGCAATTTTTCCACTCACAGGGCCGTTACTCACCCGAGGGGGGCGCCATGGACGCCCGCCTCACCCGCTAGGGGATCAGTCTCTGACTCTGTACGGCCATTGTGAGACAGCCGCACAGAGTCAGTCAGCAGCTGCACACACTCGCTGTGCAGCTGCTGGTACAGGGAGGAGGCAGGAAGGATTGTTCACCTCCTGCCTCCTCCCCTGTATGTATAAGCCCTTAGTGAGCGCTGTACATACACAGCATTGCAGGGTGCACCCGGCTTTCACCATGGCCACTGCGACGCTGGGTGTAAGCAGCGCAATGACGTTGCACCGCTTACACTGAACCCCGGATCCCAGACCTGGCCATGCTGCAGGGAACCCGGTGAGGTGAGTAAGTTTTTATTATTATTTTATTATCATTAGCTACAGGGGCAACTACCTGTCTATGGGGTGTGTTACATGGCTACAGGGGCAACTACCTGGCTATGGGGGGTGTTACATGGCTACATGGGCAACTACCTAGCTATGGGGGGGTATTACATGGCTACAGGAGCAAGTACAAGTACATGGCTATGTGGGGTGTTACATGGCTACATGGGCAACTACCTGGCTATGGGGGTATTACATGGCTACAGGAGCAAGTACATAGCTATGGTGGGGTATTACATAGCTAAAGGGACAACTACCTGGCTATGGGGGGGTTACATTGCTACAGGGCAACTACCTGGCTATGGGGGGTATTACATGGCTACAGGGGAAACTACCTGGCTATGGGGGGGGTGTTACATGGCTACAGGGGGGGTATTACAAGGCTACAGAGGCAATTACCTGGCTACAGGGGTATTACATGGCTACAGGGGCAACTGCCTGGCTACAGGGGGTTTTGCATGGCTACAGTGGGCTGCTATCTGGCTACAGGGGATACTATCTGGCTACAGGGGATACTATCTGGCTACAGGGGGTATTACATGGCCACAGGGGCAACTGCCTGGTTACAGGGGGTATTACATGGCTACAGGGGCAACTACCTGGCTACAGGGGGTATTACATGGCTACAGTGGGCTACTGTCTGGCTACAGGGGGTATTACATGGCTACAGTTGCAACTATTTGGCTACAGTGGGCTACTATCTGACTACAGGGGGCTACTATCTGGCTACAGGGGGCTACTGCATGTCTTCAGCGGCCCGCTACCTCGCTACAGGGGGCAGCTATCTGGGTACAGTGGGCTACTATGTGGCTACAGGGGGCTGTGAAATGACTAAAGGGGCAACGATCTGGCTACAGGGGGTATTAAATGGCTACAGTGGGTTACTATCTGGCTACAGGGGGCAGCTATCTGGCTACAGGGGCAACTGTATGGCTACATGGGAAACTGTATGGCTACAGGGGCAACTGTATGGCTACATGGTCAACTGTATGGCTCCAGGGGGGTATGACATGGCTACAAGGGGCTGCTAAATGTCTACAGGGGCAGCTATATGGCTACAGGGGGGTATTACATGGCTACAGTGGGCTACTATCTGGCTATAGGGGGCAGCTATCTGGCTACAGTGGGTATTACATGGCTACAGGGGCAACTACCTGGCTACACGGGGCAACTACTTGCTACAGGGGGCATATAACTACCTGGCTACAGGGGCTACTGCATGGCTACCAGGGGGCATATTGTATGGCTACCATATGAGGTGCTATAGATGGGGAGTTTGTATAGAGATAGGAATTGGTAGAGAAGTGCTGATAAATTTGAGGAGTCTGAGAAGTGTGTTTTGTAAATTCTACAGTGAAGTCAAGGCCAGGAGAAGACGTCATGGCGTCTGAGACAGATGGAGAAGAAGAAGAAGAGAAGAATTCTTCAGAGACGTCTCCTGTGAGTCACTAGATATAACTTTAATGTAATCATTTATATGTCTGCAGAGCCTGTGTAGAACTTGTATCCAGCACTGTATGCCGGTAATATTGGTTGTAGTATAATGGCTTATATTCAGTAATGGTCAGTTTGTATTATTCAGTCACTATGTGGGAGTTATATGTGGTCATGGTGTGGTGGTATTATTCAGTCACTATGTGGTAATGGTGTGGTGGTATTATTCAGTCACTATGTAGTGATATGTGGTCACGGTGTGGCGGTGTTATTCGGTCACTACATGCTGGTGATATGTGGTCTTAGTAGGACATTGGTACTATTAGGCTATGTTCACACGGTGTAATTGCGGGGACGTATTTTGCCCGCAATTACGGCGTGTGCTCAGGAGCGGGGGCGGGGCGGGGGACGGCAACACGCCGGCCCCATAGACATTCATTATTCACGGTGCGTATATGCTGTGAATTATTGGCATGTCACTTCTCTCCCGTAATCCATAGACATAATCCATAGTTCTCTATCGTAATGACTGGGACATATCTCGCCCCATATTTAGCGCAGTACGGTGCGAAATATGGGGCGAGATACATCCCATTTCAAGCCGTGTGAACATAGCCTTAGCCTGGGATTCTGGTTTCATGTAGCAGTGTTATTTGGTAACTTTATGACTATTATTTTATCGTTTTATACATAACACATTGTGTTCAAGATTTTTGTATATTTTGTCTGTGTCACTTTGTGGTGCATTATGTTACGGGGGGGGTGTGCGAATTTTTTTCACCTTGCCCTGAGTGCAATTTATCCTAGGAATGGCCCTGTCCACTCATAATACACTTCCACCACAGGAGCATGCAAACAGGTCACAAGCTGCAGTTTCAAAAATAATGCCACCCTTGGCCCAGACTTTGCAACTCTGATAAATCACCCCTTTTACCCATAACAGTGACGAGGGATATGTAAGCAGACCACCTATTACACACTTTATATACCCACAAAGTCAGCTCATGACACCAGAATTTCTTCATGAGCTACGAGCTGCCAACATCGAAAGTAGGAATTGGTCATAATAATGTGACACAATACAGTACAGGCAATCCCCGACTTAGTGCACACTGCGTTTGACCAAACATCAAAACGTGTGCGTTATAATGTGCACTGTTTGGAGCAGATGCTTGACATCCATTTTTCTATTTTTTTTACCCGCTTTTCTATTGGCTGTCACCCGTTTTTCCTTGCAATCTGATTGGATAGCTTTGTTTATATGTTTATGACAGATACAAACGTATACATTTGTAACATGGGCACAAACACTAGGATCAATTTTCCATTGACATACATTGTAAAAAAAAAATATATACTGTAACTGTTTTAAACCTGAAAAAGCGCAGCATCCTCCATTAGAATTAAACACATATTTAATGGAAAGTGTGAAAACAGACACTATGTCAATGTACGCTGCACATCCGTCCACCTATGTAAGCCAATGCATACGTTAACACATCCGTTTTTACCTACATCAGAACTGATCCATCATTCGTTCAAAACAACGCAGTGTGCACTCAGCCTTATTTCTGTCTCTCCGTTACAGAGATTTATGTGGCATGGGTCATGATGCACACATCACACACTGAGTCACGGCCCAAATAACATCAGAATGTCGCAAACCTTTCTATGGTCACTGTGTCTTCCTGCCGATACAGCACAGTAGCTCTTTTTTTACCTTCCTCCTGCTTTGCGCTGGGAACCACCATCTTCAGGCCGTCACAACGGCTCTACCTCACGATGCTCTGGTCTTGCGCTGTCAGCTACAGCCTGGCAGGTATGTTCTTACTGCTTCTGGTAACCTCCACCCCTACCGACTGCCTCCAATGCAAAATATAGTATTGTACTGTAATCAACCCCCTTACAATTAGTACAAGTGTGGTATGATGGCATTTATAGTTGTGGAACTACAAGTGCCGCCATGCTACACCATACATGTACTAGTTGTATGGGTGTTGATTAGCACAGATGTTTAATATGTGCTGCTGTGGCATGCTGACACTTGTAGTTCCATGTTCCAAAGCAGCTAGTGTAGCACTGGAGTCTGTGGGCAACCTATACCAATATATGGCTATACAGTGGCATAAGGTTCTTTCATACTGCATTACAGTGGGGTAAATCAGAATTTGATACACTAGCAATTTTGCAAGTTTTCCCACCTACAAATAATGGAGAGGTCTGTAATTTTTATCATAGGTACAATTCAATTGTGAGAGACAATCTAAAAAAAATCCAGAAAATCACATTGTATTATTTTTAAATAATTAATTTACATTTTATTGCATGAAGTAAGTATTTGATAACCTACCAATCAGCAAGAGTTCTGGATCTCACAGACCTGTTAGTTTTTCTTTAAGAAACCCTCCTACTCTGCACTCATTACCTGTATTAATTGCACATGTTTGAACTTATATACAAGACTGTCCACACACTCAGTCACACTCCAACCTCTTCACCATAGTCAAGACCAAAAAGCTGTCCAGATGGTCATTGATGAACTTCAAATGGGCCTGGACATGTGCTGGCATGAGCAGTGGGACATTGCACACCCTGCAGGATTTTAATCAATGGCAGCATAGTGTATTACAAACCGTAATCTTTGAGACTGTGGTCCCAGCTTTATTCCGGTCAATGACCGGATCCTCTTGTGTAGTTCTGGACTGATTCCTGACCTCAGAATCCTCCTTACCCCATGAGGCAAGATCTTGCATGGAGCCCTAGACTGAGGAACATTGACAGTCATCTTGTGTTTCTTCCATTTTCTAATTATTGTTTCAATACTTGTTGCCTACTCTCCAAACTTCTTGCCTATTGCCCCGTAGTCCATCGCAGCCTCTTGCAGGTCTACAATTTTATTGGTATCATTAGACAACTCTTTGGTCTTGGCCATAGTGGAGAGGTTGGAGTGTGATTGATTGAGTGTGTGGACAGGTGTCTTTTAGATAGGTAACAAGTTCAAACAGGTGCAGTTAATACAGGTAATGAGTGCAGAGTAGAAGGGATTCTTAAAGAAAAACTAACAGGTCTGTGAGATCCAGAACTCTTGCTGGTGTGTAGGTGATCAAATACTTATTTCATGCAATAAAATACAAATCAATTATTTAAAAATCCTACAATGTAATTTTCTGGATTATTTTTAGACTCTCACAGTTGAAGTGTTCCTACGATAAAATGACAGACATCTCCATTCTTTGTAGGTGGGAAAACTTGCAAAATCACAAGTGTATCAAATACTTATTTTCCCCACTGTAGGTGATATAAAATTTTAGAGTCCTCGGGGGCTAAAAGTTATAATTTAGGCTGCTAGTATAATAAAGAGCGATTGGGAAGGCAAAGGCGGTAATAAACCTTCCATGTCTTTTCATTAGAGAGCCCAGCTATCGCCTACAGCCGTCTCTAAACGGACCCAAACACGTATCTAATAATGTGCATTGTGATTTACATTGCTTTTAATATGAAACATGCATCGCTGTTCACACGAGTGATAACCGATGTGTGTCTCACTGTGTCTTTCAGATCCGTCTTTTGGATCCATTCCAAGAATTGTCATGTCAATTCTTGGTCCGAAAGACGTAGCAAGAGCCCTATTTAAAACTATAGGGTGCGATCCTGCTGCATCCAACACACATCCAAAAACGCACGTAATTTTAATTTCTAAGGCGTTCAATCTTCGGTATAAATAATGTGTTACCTATATTCTACAGGTTTATACGAATCTGGCAATACCAAATGTAGGGTTTTCGTTATGTTTTGGTACCGTAAATCCTAACATTTTCTATTTGTACTTCTACCTAGACTTGAGTGAGGGTGCATTTTTTGCAGGCTAAAGTGTAATTTTTATTGGTACTAGTTTGGAATAAATGTGACTTTTTTGATCACTTTTATTTCAATTTTTTAAATCATCGTACAGGATTAATGATGTTATATTGTAATAGATTGTACTTTTAAGGACGCGGTGATACCAATTATGTGTACAGTTTATTATTTTACTATTTATATTTCTAAAATGGCAAAAGTGGAGTGATTTGAACTTTTAATAAAAAAAAATAATATATAGCTATATGTGCCTCCTCTGGGAGCGCATACAGCCAGCCGCAGCATCCGGGCGCTGCCATGGCCCGGGCGCCAGAGGCGATCTCTTCAGCTGTATGCGCCTCGTCTGGGAGCACATACAGCTGAAGATACTATTGCGGAGCAGAGAGTGAGTGCTCCCTGCTCCACAATAGGACTCCAGAAGGCTGCAAGCGGACTTGCGGCCTTCCGGAGTATCAGGCACAGGCAGCATGCCTGATGACATCATGACCCTTGTGCCGGGAAGAAGACAGAGCGCCTCAGAGCTGTGGGGGAGAGAATTGAGTACTTTTTTTTTATTTTTTTAAAAACCCTGCATACATCTGCCTATGGGGGACATATATCTGCCTATACTTGCCTATGTCTGTCTATGGAGGACATATACCTGCCTATACCTGTCTATGGGGGACATATACCTGCCTATACTTTCCTATGTCTGTCTATGGAGGACATATACCTGCCTATACCTGTCTATGGGGGACATATACCTGCCTATACTTGCCTATGGGGAACATATACCTGCCTATACTTGCCTATGCCTGGCTATGGGGGGACATATACTGTACCTGCCTATACTTGTCAATTCGGGACATATACCTGCCTATGGGGGACATTAAACTGCCTATAACTGCCTATGGGAGACTTATACCTGCCTATAACTGCCTATGCCTGTCTATGGAGGACATATACCTACCTATACCTGCCTACGGGGGACATATACCTGCCTATACCTGTCTATGGGGGACATTCAATTGCCTATCCCTGCCTCTGGGGACATTACACTGCCTATTCCTGCCTATGGGGGACATATACCTGCCTATGGGGGACATTAAACTGCCTATACCTGCCTATGTAATTTTATTGGTATCCATTTTTATTTTTGAAATTTACTAGTAACTGCTACATTTTCCACCCTAGGCTTATATTTGAGTCAATAAGTTTTCCCAGTTTTTTGTGTCAAAATTAGGTGCCTCGGATTAAATATAAATATAAACATATATATTAAAAGTTCAAATCACTCCTCTTTTGCCATTATAGAATTAAAAATAGAAAAATAATAAAACTTACACATAATTGGTATCGTCGCGTCCTTAAAAGTCTAATCTATTAAAATGATCCTGTACAATGATTTAAAAAAATTGGGATAAAAGTCACATGTATTCCAAACTAGTACCAATAAAAATTACACTTTAGCCTGCAAAAAATGCACCAACACTCAGGTCGGTAGTTGGAAGTACAAAAAAGTTATTAGTCTCAGAAAATGGCGCTGCAGCAAAAATGAGAAAAATAGAAAATGTTTGGATTTTTTTTTTTTACGGTACCAAAACATAACGAAAAACCCTACATGTTTGCTATTGCCAGATTCTTATAAACCTGTAGAATATAGGTAATACATTATTTATACCGAAGATTGAATGCCGTAGAAACAAATTCCCGCAAACATTTTGCACCACTTACAATTTATTGATGATTTCCCAGTATATTCTATGGTATGGTAAATCACACTATTAGAAAGTACATCTTGTCCCACAAAATAAAAGCCATTATATGTCTAAGTAGATGAAAAAATAAAAAAGTTATAGCTCTGGGAAGACGGGGAGGGAAAAATGAACGTGAAAAAAATAGGCTGCGGCACTAAGGGGTTAACTTCATTTACGAAAATAAAATAATAAAAACTGCAGCGAACATTTTATAAAAACAATAAATGTGATGCTGATATAGATGTATGAAATGACACAAAAGTAATGTAAAATACATAAAAATGGTGATCATTGAGATAATACGTTTTAAAGAATATCAACAGCACTCCTATATTTCAAACGCCAGGTGAAATTTTATTATAGCAGAAAACAAAATAGTGCTCCATACAAGAAAAATGGCTTTAGTGACCGAAGGTATGGAGCACTATTTTGTTTTCTGCTATAATAAAATTTCACCTGGCGTTCGAAATATCGGAGTGCTGGTGATATTCTTTATAACGTATGACCGGGACTGTTGAACCCATCAACTAGCATCATTGCAGCAAGTTTTCCAGTGAGTGCCACACAAATATATCTAATCATTGAGAGAATGTCTTTAAAGATTATCTATCATGGGGATATTGTTGTGGAATAAATCAAAATACTTCCCACATACGTAGATTACAGGAATAGAAACATCAAATAAATACCAACCAAAGAGAAAACCTACTCCTTTAAAACATACCTTTTATTAGAACAAAAAATATAAATTGTTATGACATACAAAAATGGTGACACAGCACCCAAAAGGATAAGGACAATACACCTGCACTGTCCCCTAAACTATACACCCTATGGTACCTCACAGCAAAAAAAGGGGAACCCGCCCCGATAAGGGCGACCCCAAAGATAACTCCTAGACTGTCCCCTAAATAAACTACCGCCTACTGTGAACACTCCAACAGCGGAACCCCAAAAAATGGGAAAAAATATGGGCAGACAATATTACATACAAAATGTGTAGTACCACAAAAAGAACAGATATGTAAGAAAGCGCCAATATAAGTATATAACTCTCAAAGTACCACGGAAAATCGGGATAAATTGCCCCTATTATCAAATGGTATAAACAATACCCTACAGAAACATGTAACACGCAATAGCAATACGTAGGGTATACAGGATGCCAATACTTATCTGCGCCACTAGACCCAAAACGATAAGTTGGATAAATGGATAACCTATACAGGGCGCTGATAAGGATAAAGCGCCACTTATACCCCAAACGTGTTTCGTCCCATTCCAGGGACTCCTCAGTGGGTAAGAAACAACATATCCATCTGAATATCCTATATGTATCTCACAGGGATTCCAATGGATGTATCCTAACAGTAGGAGTTGGTGTAACTCCCTATGGTGGGGACGCTAATAGCTGCGTCTCTGTCGGCGGCAGCAGCGCACGGATCGCCTGATCCATGCAGCTCCTGCCTTCCTACAGACAGCACGGAAGGCATAGAATGCCTTCCGGGTTGTCTGGGACGTCACGATGCCCGGCCGTGCCCTGTGGGCATGGCCCGGCATCGTGACTGACAGTTGTCATAGGAACCACTGCACAGCAACAAGCTGTGCATTGATTCCTATTGAATGAGAGATCTAAAGGTCTCTCATTCAAATCCCCTATGGGGAAAAGTAAAAAAAAAAATGTGAAAAATTAAAAAAAAAGTAAAAAAGTGAAAAACATGTAAAACACAAACACGAAAAATAAAATAAAAACACGTACACCGCCCTTTTCCCCTTTACAAACGGCAATCGCCCCAAAAAAAGATCAAAAATAAATAAAGTACCCATATTTGGTATCGCCGCGTGCGTAACGACCTGCCCTATAAATCTGTCATGTTAATTTACCCGTACGGTGAACGCCGTAAAAAAAAAACAAAAAAAAAACAATCACAGAATTAAGATTTTTGTTCATCCCGCAGCACATAAAATGGAATAAAAGTGATCAAAAACCCCTATAAATGCCAATGTTGTACCAATTAAAACGTCAGTTCATCCCGCAAAAAAAAGTCCTAACACAGCTCTGTATACGGAAAAATAAAAAAAACTTATGGCTCTCAGAAGACAGCGATGCATAAATATTCTTTTACACACTAAAAACACTTTATTTTTTTTTTTTAAGTGCTTCAACATAAAAAAAACTATATAAATTGGGTATCGCCATAATCGTATTAACCCACAGAGTAAAGATAACTTATTACGGATACTGCACAGTGAGCGCTGTTAAAAACAAAAATAAAAAACACTACTAGGATTGCAGTATTTTCTTCACTCTGCCTTCCAAAAAATGGATTTAAAACTGATCAAAAAGTCTTGTCCCCCCAAAAATGATACCAATAAAAATGTCATCTCATCCCGCAAAAAACAAGGCTGTATACAGCTCCATACACAGAAAAATAAAAAAGTTATGGCTCTCAGACTATGGCGATGCAAAAATGTGTTTTCCTGTTTGAATAAAAGTGTTTTTATTGTATAAAAGCAGTAAAAAATAAAAAAAATATACAAATTGGGTATTGTTGTAACCGTATCGACCTGCTGAGTAAAGCTAGCATGTCATATCTAATGCACAGTGACCGTTATAAAAAATAAAAATAAAAAACACTACCAGGATTGCTGTATTTTGTTCAAAACGCCTCGCAAAAACCTTTATAAAAAGTGAACAAAGTGTTGTATGCACCCCATAGTGGTACCAATAAAAGCATCAATTCACCCCGCAAAAAACAAGGCTCTACACAGCTCTGCACATAGCAAAATAAAAAAGTTATGACTGTCAGAATAGGACAACATAGAAACACAATTTTTTATAGACCTATTTCTAATGTGTAAAAGTAGTAAAACACAAAAAACGATATAAAATTTATATCATTGCAATTGTACCGACCCACATTGTAAAGTTATCATGTCATTTATACTGCACGACGAACTCTGTAAAATTAAAGCCCAAAAAACAATGGTGGAACTGCGTTTCCCCCCCATTTTCATGGCCTAATGCTAAAAAAAACGATGGAACACCAGTGCACCCAAAATGCCCAATACACCCCTAAATGAGATCCCTGAGGGGTGTTGAATCTAAAATGGAGCAACTTCTGGAAGGTTTCACCTTTTCTGGTACTTTGGGGGCTTTGCAAATGTGACATGGCCTCACCAAAATCTGCATTCCAAAAGCCAAATAGCATTCCCTCCTTTGTACGCCCTGCCATGAGCCAAAACAGCAGTTTACACCCACATGTAGGGTATTGTCGAACTTGGAAGACATTGTTTAACAAAGCTTTGGGGTTCTTTTTTCCAGGATTCCTTGTAAATATGAAACATTTTAAGCTAAAATTGCAGATTATTGGAAATTTTTTTTTTTATAATTTTCACAGTCTAATGTTAAAAAAAATTTGTGAATCACCTGTGGCGTCGATATACTCACTACACACCTGTATATATACCTTAAGGGGTGTAGTTATCAATATGGGGGCTTTTTAGGGGTGTTTATTAAGTTTTAGCACCTGAAATGGCGCCTAAATAAAATTGCATTGAAAATGAGACCCCAGAGTCCAGTAGGTGCTCCTCCTATTCTGGGGCTTATGGTTGAGCCAAATAATGCACTAGGGCCACATATGGGATATTTCTAAAATCGGCAGACCTGGGGGAAATTATATTACATTGCATTTACCTAGTCAAAATTTACCGTAATTCCAGTGAATAATGGATAAATATTGAAAATCTGCAAAAATAGTGAAATTTTGAAATTTCACCTCCCACGTTGCTTTAATTTCTGTGAAACTATAAAGGGTTAACAAACATCCTAAACACTGTTGTAAATACTTTAAGGGATGTAGTTTCTTAGATGAGGTCATTGATCGGGGTATCTAACATACAGGCCCTTCAAAGCCACAAGAACTGGACCCTAAAAAAATGTACATTTCAAATTTTCTTGAAAATGTGAGAAATTACTACTAAGTTTACTACTTAGCCTACTAATGATATATATATATATATATATATATATATAATATAATATATATATATATATATATATATATATATATATATGTAAAAAGGACATTTAAAAAATGATGCCAACCTATAGCGGACATATGGTAGATGCTAGTTATAAACTATTTTGTGGTGAATAATTATCTGTCTTGTACGCAGAAATTTTGAAACTTTCAAATCACAGATTTTTCACATTTTTCATGAAATTTTTAGATTTTTCCACAAAAAAAACAAGGCTTGTATGGATAAAATTTTCTTACTAACTCAAAGCACAATGTGTCACACGAAAACAGTCTCTGAATCACAGGGATAGGTAAAAGTGTCGAAAAGTTATTCTCACATTAAGTGACTCATGTCAGATTTCAAAAATAGGGCGGGGTCAGGAAGGCCACAACTGGCTGGGTCCTTAAGGGGTTAAACTTTATTTATTTTTTTACTTTTTTATTTTTTTACTTTAACATTTAGTCCCCTAGGGTACTTGACCACTAGGGGCACACTTCCTTGTCCTATGTACAGCAGTACAATTATACTGCTGTACATAGGATTTCTCATTCATTACCTATTACACCTTGCCATAGGCAAGGGTTTAACAGGTGTACATACGGTACATGGCAGCTATGGAAGCCTGCATGAGGGTTCCTGCTGCCATGGTAACCAATCGCACCACTCCTCATTCAGCTGGCGGCAGCGTTAAGAGCAGGGCTGCTAGCTGCTGCTCCACGCACTCAGCTGTCACCACCGTCACGCCCCCACAGACCACCACAGCCGTCCGCAATGACCCGCCGCCCGCATCGACCTACCACAGCCACCGCCCGCACCAACTCGCCACCTGCACCGCCCATCGGAGCCGCCTGCTCTGAGCTATCTCATACTGGCAGGAGGCTGGAGTGCTCCAATGCTGCGGGAAGCTGGCGGTGAGTTTAACCCTTTAAACTCCGCCCCCAGCTTCCTGGAGCATCGCTCCTCTGCAGCCTCCTGCCGGCATGAGATAGTATATTCGGACTATAAGAGGCACCCCTGTTTTATCCCCAAATTTGGGGGGAAAAAGTGCATTTTATAGTCCAAAAAATACGGTATGTTTTCCCTTGACCTCTCATGATCCAGTGATCACTGGATCAAATTATATTTAATTTCAGCACAGTAAAAGAGGAATCAGGCCATAAATGCCTGGGCTACCCTTCTAAGGTTTAGGATTAGTGCACACTGTGTTTGACCATACGTCAGACGTGTACATTATAACGTTTATGTTACACATATGAGGAACGTGCACTGTTTGGAGCAGACGTTTGACATCCGTTTTTTTCCTTTTTTTAACTAGCTTCTCTATTGGCTGTCACTCATTTTTCCTTGATATGTGATTGCGTAGGTTTGTTAATATTTTTATGACGGATACAAACGTATATGTTTACAACATGCGCACATAAACTAGGATACGTTTTCCATTGACATACATTTTTAAAAAACTGTATACTGTAACATATACTTTTTTTCAACTTGAAAAAGCACAGCACCCTGTGTCCTCCATCTGTTCAAATTAAACGCGTATTTGACGGAAAGTGTAAAAACGGACACTACGTCAATGTATGTTGCACATCTGTACACCTATATGAGTCAAGGCACACATTAACGCATCCATTTTCCTTGCGTCAGAACGGATACGTCATCCGTTCAAAATAGCGCAGTGTGCACTAAGCCTAAGGGTATGTTCAAACGGCTTATTTTGGGGCGCATTACGCCACGTATTGTGAGCGTACTGCGCTCAAATACGAGCGAAATGCGCCCCAATCATTCGGTAATCCTAGAGAACTATAGATTACGCCTCCTCTCCCCGCTCGTACAATATGATCGTACTGTACGTGCAGGGAGATATTTGACATGTCAATTGAGTAATAACATTCTATGGGGCCGGTGGGCTGCCTGCCCCCCCGCATTGCTGGAGTACACGCCGATCAGCACGATTCCCGAAGTCCCAGCGAAAATGAGCACAATGGTGCTCTATGGAAAACCCTTGCAACAGTCCCCACTGCACGGGTTTTCCATCTGGCGGTTTTTTTCGCACGCGGTCCGGCCGCAAAACATTCAACAAGCACAATCTTTTTCGGTTTTCGGACGGAACCTGTGCTTGTGAATGTGAAGGGGGAGGGCTTTCCTCTGCTCATCGCGGAGAAAAGTCCCCCCCCCCCTGCGGCTGTGGAGACTGCCGCAAAACAGGACAAATACCGGCCGGGTAATCCGACCAGTATTTGTCCTCTGCAGTGGAGACGCAGTCTTATCGCTTTCTAAAATAAACAACACCATCGATACAAGCAAGATAGTAAAAGTGCCACATACAAACCTCTAATCACATAGTAAGGGGCAGGCGTGCCTTTACTTTTACAATCGGGACAAGTGAACGATGATATACAAGAGCCAATGTAACCCATGATACCACTATGTAGTGACCACACAGTGGTCAGGCAGCAGTTCAGGTCGCCATCACATGACAGTAAATACAGAACTGATCCAACGTGAAAATTTACACTGACTTCTAGTGACTCACAGGATACATCTTCTCTGATGGGAGTTGCTCATTTTCCCTTTTCTACTCCTTTCAGCCCAGGCCACCATGACAAATTCTTCCAGCCATGACTCTTCCCTGGAAAAAGTTACCACACAAACATCTTAGACTCCTGACTTTTCCAGCACCTCCCTATCGTTTCCCCACCTCTGAACAAACGCAAATGGTAGACCCCAAATGGTAGACCCCCAAGTAGGCAAGAAGGCCCCTTGAATAGGTATATAGTCTGCCAATAGGTAGGTACATATATAACCCCGCTGTTAGGAAGGTACTTGTATACCCCCCCATTAAGTAGGTACATAGACCCCCCATTAGGTAAGTAGGTATATAGGACCCCCATTAGGTAGGTAGGTATAAAGACCACTGAGTAGGTAGATAGGTATATAAACCCCCTCAGTAAGTATTTAGACAAATATATAGGCACCCCATCAGGTAGGTAGATATATAGACCCCCTCAGCAGGTAAGTAGCTAAGTATATAGACACCCCATTAGGTAGGTAGGTATATATACTGCCAAGTAGGTACAGGTATTTAGACCCCATTAATAGGTAGGCACTCCATTAGGTATGTAGGTATACGGACCCCCTCAGTAGGTATATAGGCCTCCTGATAGGTAGCTAAGTATATTGGACACCTCATAGGTAGATAAGCATATAGGCCCCCTATTAGGTAGGTGCATAGGCCCTCTCACAGTTAGGTATATAGACTTCCTATTAGGTAGGGGTATAGGCCCCCACTAAAAATAAAAAAATAATACTCAACTCTTCCCTTTCCCACAACGCCCAGCTCATTCCTCCTGCTTGTTTCCCACCTAAGCTGGAATGCTACTCCTGTAGGCCACAAACCTTAGGCAGAGTGCCTCCGGATTGTGGTCTAGAACAGACAGCGATGTAAGGGAGTGATAATGTCACTACATCACGATGCCTGCCAAGCTTACAAGTCAGGAGTATATAGCCAATGGTTTGCTGCTCCACCGTACCATTCAACTGCATGCGGGTCCTGAGCATACATGCCAACTTTTGAAGGTAAGAAAGCAGGAGATTTGAAGGGGCGGAATGCGAAGCACATCGCACCAAAAATTTGTATGCCCATGCCCATATTACATGTAAGCCACGCCCCCTTTGAAAAGCCACACCCTACTCCAGCTAACTGTGTAATGGCTCTGGAAGAAAGCTAAATTAGGGTTTTGGCATCACCCAGCTTCCCTGGACTGTTGGATGGTCTATTCAGCATCCAGAAGAGCTGGGAGATACTGCCAAACTGTGCCCCAATAGGTAGGTATCTCAGTGCCCTAATTGAACCCTGTAGCCAGGTAATAACCCCCTGTAGCCAGGTAGTAGCCTCCTGTAGCCAGGTTAATGCCCCCTTCTAGCCAAGTTGCTGCCCCCTCTAGCCAGGTAGTGCCCCTTACAGCTAGGTAGTACCCCTTACAGCTAGGTAGTGCCCCTTCAGCCAGGTAGTACCCCCAATAGCCAGGTATTGCCCCCACTAGCCTGGTAGGGTCCCAAATCGCCAGGTAGTGCCTCCAATCGCCTGGTAGTGTCCCCACTAGCCCGGTAGTGTCCCCAATAGTCAGTTAGTGCCTTCATTAGCCATGTAGTGCCTCCATTTGCCAGATTATGTCCCAATTAGCCAGGTTGTGCCCCAACTACCCAGGTAGTTGCTCCTTACAGCCAGGTAGTTCCCCCAATAGCCGGGCAGATGCCCCCTTTATCCAGGTAGATGCCCCCATGAGCCAGGTACACGCCCCCTTTATCCAGGCAGATGCCCCCATGAGCCAGGTACATGCCCCCTTTATCCAGGCAGATGCCCCTATTAGCCAGGCAGTGCCCCAATAGCTAGTAATAATAAAATAATAAAATCTGCTTCACACTCCTTCTATCACATGCGCTCAGTCACTGCACACACACCCCTCCCCTCACAGGCAATCAACCAGCCCCCTCCCCACACACACAGCCAGGCTGTACTCACTCTCCTGCTGGCATGCTAGTTATTCACACACTGCTCAGGGAAAGGGAGCGGAGCTTCGTGGCTCCAGCTAAGCCTCGCCCCCTCCCCCCGCAGTGCTCTCGCAGCTTCCTATGAATCTAGGAGAGCATTGCCGGACAGCGGCACAGGACAGAGGCTTTAGGGCGACCGGTATTTGCTCTGTTTTTGTGGCCGTGCACATGGCCGCAGGGAGGCGGCTGCTCTCTGCTGTTTGTGAAGAAAAGCCCTCCACCTTTGCATAGACTTGTTCATATTCTGCCCAAAAACCGGACGGAAGAATGAACATGTCCTATGTTCTATGATTAGACCAAACAATAAAATAGCAGAAAAGGACTGAACTTCAAAGAAATAATTTTATAATTTAAAAATAGTTACCAATGCTACCTAAACCTTTGTTTTTTGGCTTCAAATACATTAATGTGTTCTATGTTCACTGAAAATCCGTGCAGTGGGGAATGCTGCACGGATTTTCCATTGAGGTCCATGTAAAAGTTTGTCAACCGGCTTGCAGACGGCTTTCAAAACCAAAAACCGTCTGAAAAACTGGCTGAAAAACCTGCAGTGGTTTGTCTGGTGGATATAATGGGGCAGATTTATCAATAGTGTCTTAATTTTAGACAACATAAACTTAGACTACACAGTCTTACACATTCATCATAGTGTTGATAAATCTGGCGCAGGTTAGAATTGTCTAGTCAGTTTGTACTACTTATAAGTTGGCTTAATTTTACACCAGACACTGCGACAAAACTCTGGAGCATTTTTGGCACATTTCAAGCCACGCCCATTTCCACCATAAACCATGCACCCTTTACAAGGCCACGCCTCTTTGTCGGACGAGTCGCAGAAGCGTCTGAAACTATCTAAAAACACATAGTAAGGGCTGGTTCACACGGCTTATTCAAGCCGTAATTGCGGGATGGTTTCGCCCGCAATTACGGCTTGGATAAGGGACGGGGGCGCTGCCTGCCGGCCCCATAGACATGCATTATCCACGGCGTGTATCCCGCCGGGATAATGACATGTCACTTTCTCCCCGCCCGGCGTATTCACCGAGCGGGGAGGAGAGACGGAATCCACAGTTTTCTATGAGAGCAGTGGATTACCGTAATGGCTGGGACGGATTCCAGCCGTATTGCAGTGCAGTACGGCGCGCAATACGGCTGCAATCTGTGCCCAAAATAAGCCGTGTGAACGGCCCTTAAATGTGGCGAAAAGCTTGTAAGACGTTATTTTTGCTGCAAATTGAGTCAGAATTCTGGTGCAATCGCCTTGATAAATCTGCCCCAATGTGTTTTGTTATTCACTTGATATTTGTTACCAGGCCTTCTAATTCGAAGCTCGGTTTTGTTTTTCTAACCTACTTTAATTTTGTTTGTACATTTCTTTCAATGAATACAATGTACTAAAATGTATTATGGTAAAATCTACTGCGTTTTGATTACTTATGCCAAAGTGAAATTACTGACACCACTATTTATATTTTCAAACCATCTTTAGGGCATGTTCCCACGGCAGTGGACAAATACCGGCCGGTATTTGTGGTCGTCCCCACGGCCGCGGGGGGGTCGGCTTTTCTACGCGATGAGAGGAGAACAGCCCTCCCCCCACCCATTGAGGTGTTCATATTCTGCCGGAAACGGAGGAAGACGAAAAATGTCAATGGTTTTCCGCAGGACCGCGGCGGGAAACCGCCGGGCGGAAAACCCGTGCAGTGGGGACTGCTGTGAGTCCCCACTGCACCATTGTGCTCATTTTCGGCCGGTTTTTCAGGTGGTCTGAAAAACCGCAAACCGGCTGAAAAACCGGCCGAAAACCCTGCCGTGGGGACATGGCCTTACTGAAATGGAATATAATATATTGACATATATGTTTGTTTAATGGTATTCATAAAAACTCTAAATATGACATCTTTCTGAAAACATTAAGCTGTGCTTTATTCATTTGTAATCCTATTGCATGTTTATACAATATCCTTTTAGTTAAAATAGTTTAACAAAAAAAACCCTCTAAATATATTCTTAAAATACCCCCACAAAATCTTATTTTGGGCCACCTAAAAAAAGTGACTTTTTTTTAACCATTTTTCCTATATTAAAAAAAATGTAATGTAAAAATAACATAAGAATAAAGCCTAACCTATGAGGGAATAGAGGCAAAAAAACCTGTAAAATAACCAAAGACCACATGTATGAAAAGTGTCTAGGTCTAAAACTCACTTTGTTGCCCATAGCAACCAATTAGAGCGCCCCTTTAATTTCATATAGTTCTCTGGAAGAATGAAAGGGGCGCTCTGATTGGTTGCTATGGGCAAAAAAGTGAATTTTAGACCTAGACAGTTTTCATACATGTGGCCCCAAGTTCGGAAAAATGTGCTAGCATTGAGATCTGTACGTAGTAAGAGGAGGATCATGAGTCTGGTCAGGAGAGCAGATAAACATTCCAGTCAGGAGCAGGTTAATGTCCTGGCCCTCAGCACTGCCCCCATCTGTGGGATGGGTGGTCATGTGACCTCACCAGGGGTTTATAGGACATCTTTACTGTGGGCACAGCCTGTTGCACTTTGCACAGATAACGCCTCGTTATAGATTACGGCTGGGACAGATAGTGGATGGTTGAGCAAAGCCTATGTTCATACAAGAAACTTGTGGTCACCCCGTCCCCCAAGCACAGCCCACCCCCTGACGCGCCCACAATAAACATGGCGCCTGCGCTCCTGTGAGACCCTCCCTACCCCCTATATCCACAAGCTCCCTGTTTGCGCCCGGTAGTCATGGCTCGGCACTTCATTGTGGTGGCGGTGCTGGCCTGCTTGTCTCTAGTCACAGCATCTAAAGTACTGGTCGGCGGCCGTAAAGAAGCGGACCCTAATTCCAAAGGGGCGAAGAACGCGCTGGCGTTTGCGTTATACGAGTTAAACAAGCGCAGCAATGACGAGTTTCAGGCCCGGCCCGTGAAGGTCAACAAAGTGGAGACCCAGGTGAGTGCGCGGACCGTTATCTCTGCGGTGATACCGCTGGGGAGACGTTAGTGTGATGAGGGCTGCATTCTAGGATATGGAGCAGCTGCATGAGATGAGGAGTCGGCGGAATACTTGCAGATGAGCACAGCCCTGGGCTGGAGGTGCCGCCATCCGTGCACTGCCCCGCAGGCTCCGTGCCCCCCTTCATGCTGGCAATAATCGGGGCCGACACCTCTGCCTTAGAGGGCAGCTCCATTATTTAACCCCTTAAGGTCATTGCTTCCTTTCTGGCTTCCCAGATCATAACTTTTTTTTTTTTTTTTTCACCTACAAAGACATCAAAGGGCTTGTTTCATGTGGGACAGGATGTGCTTTCTAAGGAGCTGTTCACACTGCGTTTTTGGATCTGAAAACTGGATCCAAAAACACTGCAGCAGTCTGCTCTAAACCAGATCCAACAGGCAGCTGCGTGTTTGGATGCAGCAGGACCGCACCCTATACTTTTAAATAGGACTCCGGCTGTGTCTTTAGGCATGTCAATCCTTGGAACACATCCAAAAGATGCAAGAAACGCATTGGCGATTACTCATGTGAATGCCGATGCGTGTCTCTAATAAACAGCAATGTAAATCTCACTGCTATTTATTAGATACGTGTTTGGGTCTGACAGACGGATCCAAACACATCAAAAAGTGTATGTAAACATGGTGTAAAATGTGCCGTGTGAACATACCCTTAAGGGCCGTTCACCCAGCTTATTTTGGGCACGGATTCCAGCTGTATTGAGCACCATACTGCGCTGCACTACGGCTGGAATCCATCCCAGCCATTACAGTAACCCACAGTTCTCTATGAGGATTCCGCGTCTCCTCCCTGCTGGGTGAATCCGCTGGGCGGGGAGAAATTGACATGTTCATTATACCAGGAAACCACCCAAAAAATTCTAAGTGAAGCAAAATGTGGGGGAAAAAAAGTATTTGTGCGAATTGTATTTGTTTTTGCGGCTTTCACTCTTCGGTGTAAATGACGTGTTCTCTGGACTTTGCAGGTTGGCATCATTTTGGCAGTATCAAATATGGATTCTTGTGGTTCTGTTTTGGTACCATAAACAAAATTCAAACGTCCTTCATTTTTGTACGTTTGCGCTGCAGCGCCATTTTCTGCGACCAATAGCTTTTGTGCACTTCCACCCACGGACCTGCGTGATGGTGCGTTTTCAGCAGCCTGCAGTGTACTTTGTATTGCTACCATTTTGGAATAGGTGTGACTTTTTTTGGTCACTTTTAATCCAGGATTTGAAATGACTAAAAAAAATAGGACTTTGTTTGGCTTTGTTTCTTCTTCTACAGTGTTCAGTGTCTGGGGTAAATTCTGACTTTTATGGACACAATACCAGTCATATGTAGCTTTTTTATTAGTAAAATAGCAAAAGGGGTTGATTTAGACAAAAATGGTGGCGAATTTTCAATAATGATGAATGGTGAAAATGTTTTATTTAATTTGCAAGCTTCCCACGTCAATTTTACTTTGTAGTAAAAACCCCTTTAAAGAGGTTGTCTCATTACATTGCTTCATCTTACCTCAGTCCTGTTTTCTTGGTTTCATTTTGACTTCAGGGGCGTGTTTACTGGCTTCTACTAGGCTGCAGTAGAAACCAGGTCTGTAGCTATAGCGACCTGAGGATCTGATGCAGCCCATACAAGAGGGGATTTCTAGGAATAGGTACGACACTGTTAATAGACACATATTTAAAAGTGACTTGTTTTTGATAGATCTTTAACATAAAACAATCCTTGTAGTGAGACAACCCCTTTAAAGAAGCACTGAGTAAAACTGATACATGAAAACTAACAGAGAAAATGTCTTTGCCCATAGCAACCATTTCAAGAGCAATAAAAGCAGTGTCTGGTTGCTATAGACAACAGTTGTTCCTGGTGTAGGGCCTCAGGGGAGTCACATGTGCACACTTATTTTTTATTTTTTTAAATCGCATGGAGAAAATCTTTTAGATCATAGTAAGGAGGTAAGTAATCGTCCATGGCTTCTACTGTAAGCAGCACTTACTATTCCTGTATTCCTAACCTTTCTTTTTCCTCTCCCCCCCAAATAAGGTTGTATCTGGGATGAAGTACTATTTGAATGTGGATATTGGGCGAACACAATGTAGAAAGCCGACTACAGATGCAAACAGCTGTGAATTCCACACAAATCCTGATCTCGCTAAGGTATTAACCAGCTTCAAAGTATATTATCACGAGACAGAGGTTCCTATTTTAGCACTTGTGATACTTTTCTGCATAGCTGTGCAAACCACCAATCTGCAGACCTTTTAGCAAAGGTAGCTGCAAAAAAAAGCATGTTCCTGCTATTTCATCTTGGTTTGCAGCCTTGGCATTGCAGGGGTTAAAGCAGAAACCTGCACAGACTCTGCATCTTTGAAGATCAACAGCAGTCCTTTAATTTCTTATACCTTTTTTTTCCTTGTGCATGTTGATGGGGTTTAAGGACATTGCCAGTCTTGTCTGATTGTGGCCTAATAATTATTAGCATGGTTTTGAGGTTTGACTCTGTTCACATTGAGCCACATCTATCAAGGCAGTTGTGCCAGAATTCTGGCACAGTCTGCGCCACAAATGTCATCCATGCTTTACACTATATTTATGATGTGTCTTAGGCTATGTTCACACAGTGTTTTGGAATATGTTTTCAGATCTGTGTTGGATCTAAAAATCGTATACCAACACTCTGCGTCAATTGGATCCAACACATATTCAACACATATCCAACATGCAGCTGCGTGATTGGCTGCAGCAGGAACGCATCCTATCGTTTTAGATAGTGCTTCTGCTGCGTCTTTCAGACCAAGAATTGACATTGCAATTCTTGGAACGGATCCGAAGGACAGACGCACATCAGCGTTCACACGAGTGATCAGTGTTTCATATTAAAAGCAATGTAAAATCACATTGCTATTTGTTAGCTGCGTGTTTGGATCCATCTGTCAGACCCCAAACGGACCCAAACACGCAGCTAAAAGCGTATGTTACACGGAGTAAAACACAGCATGTGAACATACCCTTAGACCACGGGTGTCAAACTGCGGTCCTTCAGCTGTTGGGAAACTACAACTCCCATCATGCCCACTGTTATAGATTATACAAATTCAAGATGGGAGTTGTAGTTTACCAACAGCTGGAGGGCCGCAGTTTGACACCCCTGCCTTAGGGCATGTCCCCACGGCACGGGTTTTCGGCTGGTTTTTCAGCCGGTTTGCGGTTTTTCAGACCACTTGAAAAAACAAAGAAAAATTAGAAACAATGGTGCTTTGGGAAAACCCCGGACGGTCGCGGGGGGGCCAAAAAAATTAAACATGTCATTCCTTAAGGTCCGGTTTCGGGAAAGGAAATGGGAACAATTCAGGGGGGAGGGGGGGGGGGTTTGTTCTCCGCTCTTCGGGGAAAAAAACCGGGCCGGTTTTTGGGTCCACTGCCGGGGGGATGCGCCCTTTTAGACAGTTTCTAGGGCCATTCCTTTCCTTCCCGGGTCCAAAAAGGGGGGGGTTTTAAGGGTGCTTTCCACATGGTGCTTTTTGGGGGATGTGGTTTTTGGGGGCAGGAAGGGCACGGGCAATTTAAATTGGGGGTTTTGTACATTGCTGCGGTAAAATAACGAAAATTTCCCGCGTTTTTTTGGGGCAGCAATGTACGGGCTTTAAATTGTTTGTGTCTTCCTGAAAAAAAAAAACCGAAACCGGGTGTGAAACCCCCTTAGGGTATGTTCCGGGTTGTTTTTGGGACCCAAAAAATTTCCTTTGGAAAAACCCAGGGGGGCGATTGGATCCAAAAGGGCATCCAAAAAAGGCGGGTTTTTGTTTGGGTTCGTGTTGGATGCACAGGATCGGACCCTTTAAGTTCAAAATAGGGCCCCTGCTGCGTTTTTCGGACCAAAATACATGTCAACCTTTGAACGGACCCAAAAAAGACAACAATGAACGCCCCGGCAATCCCCTCATTTTGGCACCGATGCGTTTTTCCCAGTGAAAGGGGGGGAAGGGGGTAAAAAGGGGGGGGGGAAAAGGGGGGGGGGGGGGCTGCCCCCAATTTTTTTGATACATTTTGGGTCCTTTTTGGGGGGGGTTCGAGAGGGATCAAAAACAAACATAAAAAAAACTTTTTGGACTCAACACGCCTTTGGAAAAAAGAGGGGTTGGGTTTAAAAGTGTAACAAATTTGCGTTAGGTTTAAAGAAAGAGGGGCCCTTTAAAAAGGTTAAATTTAACTGGACATTTTCAAACCCTGAAATATAATAAAACCTGTTTATTTTGCTTTCCACTGTCTAAGATTTTTGAACAGTTTTTAGTTTTCAAGTTTTCTGTTGTAAAAATTTAAAAAAAAATTTTTAAGGGGTCCGTCCACAAGCTTGGGTTTTTTTTGTTGGATTTTCAGAGGGTTTGCTGAGGGGGGAAACTTTTCGGAAAACCGCTGGAAACCCCCACCCCTATCCCACTTTAAATAAAAATCATTTTAAAGGGTTAGTTACACTAAAGGGTTTTTCGGGCCAGGCGGGCTTTTCAGAAAGGGGAGGGGGGGACGGGCGAACCCACAAAAAACTTGGACAAAAACCCCCCCTTTAAAAAAAACCAAAAAATTTTTTAAGATACCGCCCGGGACTTTTAAAAAAAATTCAACAGTTACCCCTCACTATGGCTTTAAATGGCATATAAATAGGATTGGCCATCGTTGCAAAAATGGGTTTTGGTCCTACTTTTGGGGGCCCTTACACTTTCTCCTAAATGACTTCCTAAATTTTCTGTTTGAATGGAGAGGATCGGGACTCCCCCATAGACATGAAATTTTTGGCAAGGGTTTCGATTTGAAAATGGGAAAATCCCTTTAAATTTGTCAAAGGGTTTCCCGCCAAACCTCAAACAGGGTTTCAGAGATGGGGTGGGCCCAAAGGGTTTTGAGATGGGAATGGGCAAACTTTTCTACAACTTTTTTAACCATCTTTTGTTGAAAATTGGAAAAAAAAAAATTTTTTGGTCCCTTTT